>JAJDMX020000095.1:0-121944 GCA_022345685.2 Nothomitra cinnamomea | reverse complement strand
AATCGTTTCACGGGCGTGTGGACATCTTACACGCGCATGAAAAATTTATTTGTGCGTCTTTTGCTCCGTCTCATATGTGTAGGAATGTCATATTCCCACAAGGGCGCGAGTACCATATAAGTTCCTATGACCATATGACATACACGTGCACGTGCACGTGCCCATATGCCCCTATCGTTGTCGTGCTCCCCCTTTACGATTACGGGACACGAGCAGTTCAGGAGCCCAAAGTGCTCCAACATCCCCATTATATCCTACCTATATGACCATGGGCCTTATTGCGGTTGGAACACAACTAAGTAACGGACCTTTAAACAATCCTGTTCGAATCGTTCCTACGGACACTATCCCACGTCCACAATCAGTCCTAGCTCTCGTTCCAACATACGATTAGCCCCTTGTAATCGCGAGTCCACCTGAAGAACTTAAGAGCGGTGTATTACTTTTGGGAAACACCTGTCCGTGGTTTTCACCGCATTTATTCAACAGCATTCTACAGTTTGCGACCACCATATTTGAAAAATGAATTTATTCCGTCATTTTGATAACACCTGTGGTATTTCCTGCTCAAAAAATGCATCAAATGGGGGTTTGAAGCGAAGTGAAGTGAGTGAGCACATCGATCTATCCCCGCATAGACCCATAGGGCGCCCCCAGCCTCCACCATAAAACCCTCTGGGAATAAAAATCGTATCAAAAGCAAAGAGTCGGAGAATCGTTGAATCAGAAGATTAAGAATCTCAATCATTATCCACCACCATACCTTTTCTTACAAAGTGACTAGTGCGGTCAATAAACGACCTTCTCCTCCCAAACCGGCGGCCTACCCTCCTCATCCCAAACAATTTTATTCTTCTCATCCAGCGTCGCGCCCTCATCTGTAATTGGAATCGCGCGTCTCGTATGCCGAACCTCCTGTGCTGAGACGCCGCCTTCATCACGTGGGATCCACAGGAGCGGGGTAGGCGAGGAGATGGCGGGGTTATAGTAGGCGTCGCGCTCCTGGGCCTCGGCATAGCCGGGGTCCGAATATGGGATGTGCGGACGGAGGCTGTGGTAGTCCCCCGGGTGAAGGAACTTAGCGAGGAAGCCCTTTGTTTTGGCCGGAGTGGTGGCGGCGGCAGACTCCCCGACGATCTTCTCGTCGAGGGTTTCGCCCGGCTGTTGAGCCCCACCAGCCCTGCCAGCCTCGAGAGCCATGAGGGATTCCTCTTCAACCTCGAGGGTTTTGGGAAGGTACTTCAGCAACGGATCGAGAGCGGATGTGAGGGACATGTGATACAGAACGGTGAAGACGAGGAAGAAAATCTGAAGGATCAAGGGGCCGATAGCTGCTTTGATACCGAAAAGACCGATCATGCAGACTTGCGCGATGTACACACCGGTTAGGAGCTGTTTGAGGGCGCGAGGGTACACGAGACCACGAGTGTCGATATTGGTATCATAGACAAAGAGGAAATTATACTTGTAGGCGAGATAAAGGAGGTATAAGCCAATAGTAGCGAACGCGAGGACGAGAGGTGCAATGCATGAATATACGATTGCTGTACTCCTCGCATTAGCTCAACTTGGTACACTGGGATAGGGATTCTTGCTTCGACTTACCAATCACGATCAAATTAGTGAAAAGGGGGAAAACAGTACCCCAGCCTACGCCACTTAAAGATGCCCATCTCTTGTACATTTTTCTCGGTGTGTTATCAAGCAGCCTCCCGAGGATTTTCGACAAGATCAAGCCCACAATCTGCAGCAATGCACCCGAACTGAGGGCCAAGCCTTGGAGGAGGAAGTAGGCAATGTAGAAATTGGAAGCCTTGGGTATGTTTTTCGCCAGCAGACTTGCAGCGGAAGACGGCTTTTTGATGATATCCTGAATAGAGGCTGCTGCAGCCGATGCGAGAGTTGCGACGAGGAATACCTGGATAACCTGGAATGCAAAATACGAATTTTGCACCGTGAGTTCAATTTGGGACAGGGATGGGACGCCAGAGATTTTCGCCATCAGTCTGAGAATGATGGGCAGCAACGCCATGAGGACACCCATAAGGACAGCGGGAAGTAAAGAAGTAATAAGACCCAAGATCGGAGTCGGGACTTTTTTGATAAAAGAAAGGAAATGAACCTTCTCAGTGAGAGAGTTGATATTCGAAATAGATCCGACGAAAGCCACGGGGAGAGACCAGAAGACGATGAGTGCAGCGACAAAACCGGTAGCTATGAATGTCTTGACAATGCGTTCCCACCACTTCAGTTTGAGGTTAGACCAGATGACTTCTCCAGGAGTAACACCGATATAACGAGGTGCCATGTGCAAAGGCTTGTGGTGAGCAACAGTCTGTACGGCAGCCTGGGCGGCGGACTGGCTTTCAAACTCGATGAAAGCAGAGTTGAGGAGCTTTCCTTTTCCAGCACGGTGAGTGGATTGAAGTTCGTCGACCTTGGGAATGAGCGTCTCCAGTTCCGTGCGAGACCAATTGATTGTGTCAACCTTCTTGCCGATTAGGAACTTGAGTCTGTGCGTGGGCCTCTTTTTCTGGGGGACACCTAGACGTGCGGCGACGGAGCCAGACTCTTCATTGGGATCCTCAACAGTGTTTCCGGTAGTGGTAGCCTCCTCATCAACAGCGCCGCCCTTCTTGAGTCGCTCTGCATTAGCAAGTCTGACAAGCTTGCTCTCGGCACCTTCAAGCCTCATTGCAATCTTATCCCTCTCTTTGACCAATTCCGTAACCTCATCACAGTCACTGTTGATCCAGATGTTCTTGACAGTGGGACCGAAGACCTTGCGCAGTCTGCTCTCTGAGATGTAGTCATCCGGGATGGAAGTGATCAGAACAGTTCTCGAGGATATGCGGTTCGCGTACGCAGGAGATAGGAGCCATGCCTGGCGGAGGTTGATGTAGTAGAGGCATTCACGAGTGATCATTAAGAGGACAAAGCCTAATAAATTAAGATATTAGCGAGACATTCAATCCATTCCTACTTTGAATGTGATACTAACTAAAGAAGAGATAGCCGGCAAAGACGTGCGCATATGTTCTGTTCTTATTTTTGACGTTGCCGTACGACAACATATCCAATTGCTTCAAGCCATTACCACCAGTAGCATTAACCGGGAAGAGAATCGGGAAAGTGATAAGGCAGCCGACGAGGCAGATTGTGGCAGAGATCTTGAGGAAGCGTAGGAAAAGATAGCCGTCGATGGACTGATGTTCGAGAACGTATTCATCAGAGAGGGCAAGGAAGGGCTTGATCCAGTTGAATAGGCCGGTAGGAAGGTTGGGAGAGCGATTCCTGACAATTGACGGTTGATTAGCATTGTCATACTAAACACTTGAAGAATTCCCAATAGAGTCGACAATTGTTCTAAGGATTAAATAGGCGGAACTCACTGTTCCTTCAAATACCCAAGGTACGATCTTGGCCAATACTGTCTTTTTTGAGTTCTTCTTAGGATCAAGAACAGCAGGACCATAACAACGGCCACGATCAAAGCCGGGATGAGCGTGGAGATCAAGCCCGACAAAGAACTAGACTTTTCAGCGCCCTGCTGCGAGGAGCCGATATTGGCATCGTCGCTCTGGCTCTGTTTGTTTGACGAGAGGCAGTGGTCAGTAAAGTGGCATTGAGAGTGTAAAAGCAGGTGTCCATGATAGTGTCATGAAGCGCCCTCAAGGTAGTGGCGGAAGAAAAGACTCACAACTCTGCGCAGAAGCGCGTCGGCGATGGTTGTAGCCATCGTGAACGACTCTTTCGCGTATGGCCAGCTCGCAGTCGTTCAATGCGATAGCTTGTAGTAATAATTGCACAACAAAGCGAGTATTGTGATTGGGAAGGACTGAAGTGAGGTCGGGAAAGAAAGAAAGAAGGACGTGGAATGTTGTTTTTGTGTTGTAGTCGTTAGTCGCAGCTTAATACCTAAGGGAAGGCTAAGAGTTAGTCGGGTCTCACTCGCACCTGCATGTACTCGAGTAAGTACAAGCTGCAGTGGTGTGAGGTGTGATGCTCCGTGGAGCGAGAAGTGGTCTGCGCGTTTGGTAGGTCTCGATCCACACGCCGAAAAACGCAGCGATCTGCAGCACAATACAGGATTGGCGCCCCGGTCAACGATTCGCGGCAGGGAAATTAGGCCAAACTGAAAAGCACAGGCGCCCGAGACTTGCAAAAAGTCAAGGTGAATGACCCTGTGTCGTTTGCATCAAGGCGGGTCCCTGCTTTTGCGGGACTGTTGCGACAATTGCTGGAGCGTTTTCCACGGGAGGACTGACTGGAGAAGGCCTCCTTGATTGATTGCGGAAAGGGACCTACAATTTGTACTTTTTCGACGTGTGTCCCTCCCTAGTCTCAGTAGAACGACACACACACACCTAACTCACGCGGGGGCACGCATACATCACCACCATGGCCCAGGAACCGCCAGCAGCGCTGAGAAGCTTGGTGGAGCACGGATCGCACGAGAAGGAAATTTTTTCCAAGAGGTCGGAGTTCCAGACTGGAGGCTGAGGGAGACCGGACGCAACATTACGGAGTACCTCGCGGCCCTCCCATCAGGTTGCAGAGGCAATTCGGTGTTCAAGCCCAGTGCCAGCTGTTCCCAGACATTTCTTCTTGGGGTGATTTCCTTGGACCTTTCTTGTGCTGGCGTTCTAGCCACAACCAGTGACACCTTCCTGCATATGGTACAAGGGGAAGATGCTCAATCTTTGGCACTGGACCCGCAAATAAACCTGTTTGCAAGGGGGGGGACGATAGCCGAGCAGATTAACGACCAGCATGTCTTCAGCTGAGATGTGATCCCTCCAACCTCTACACCACACGGCAAGTTTGAGTGCTGACTCCCTTGCCCGCACCAAAGAACGCGCAACACACAGCCACACTTTCGCGACGAGACAGAGAGGCCGTACCTCGTTCGGCGCGTCCGGCTGCCAGAACCTCATCTCCACGGAGACGAGCATTCGGTTCCCAATTCAAGTGGCGGTACACCGAAACACGTTGACCTAGATCTCCGCGGGCGGCGTGCCGCAATCAGATCAAGCTTTCCCCTTTCCTGATCGAGATCCGATCGATGCTCAAAGCCATTAATTTGCCAGTAAACACGGAGTAGTCACGATGCGAAACAAAACCGTCAACGTCGAGTGGCAACAGCCCACGTACTCACCATTCTCTTCTAACCATTTTGCTTTTTGATGTTCAGCTACTGGGTGGGGTGTGAAGGTCTATGCAACGGCAGGTGAAACAACTCGTATGGCGCTGATACATGCCGAATGAACATCGATGTGTTAAAGAACAGAGAAGGTTGACAGCAAAACGATGCGGAGCAGTGGTGGTTTAGAAAAACGACAAACTAATTAATTCAAGAATATTCATTGAAAGACTATCGAAAATCGATTAGCATCTATAAAATTCTCAAGAATGCACTCGATGCTCCCACTATTCCCTACAAAAAACCGTACTATACTCTGCAATAAAACTGTGATGGGGAGTTTCTGGACGGGTTGGGAATTTTCCTCACAGAAAACTCTCGAGGTGCTCACTAAAAGGCTTTTCGAAGTTGCCGACTAACGATCGCGACTCGCAGCCCTTTAGGGTCAAACGAAAACTCTTCTCTGCAAATTCTGAAGGGTTTATTTGATGCGCCTCATTCTGCTCTACAAAAGTTTCTTTTGCTCTCCGCGATGAAAACGTGATGGGGAGTTTCTAGACTGCTTGGAGAGTTTTGTCCCTTCCCGCCGCATTTCTGACACCGCTTAGTCATCCGCATCAAGCATAACTATATGCAAAGCAAACGTCAGGGAAATTTCCCCGCTAAAAATGAAGCTATGAAATAGTAACACGAACAGCTCTTTGCGGCTAGAATAACTCCAAAATTTGCCGTTTACCTCTAATCAAACCAAGAGCATCTAACTACGAATACAAAACTCCACAATTTCGCCTACATCACAAAGCAGAAGCTCAACCCACTCCACTGACCTACGAAACACCACCGCCAACATAGCTTCCCACCGGCTCACTCACCTCCTCTCCACCCTCAAAATGCCCTCCTCCTCCTCCCCTACCTCCGCTCCCTGGAAGTCTCTCTTCAGCGCCCATCTCTCCACCCTGAATTCACCCACCTTCACTCTCGCGACCTGTTCCCCACCCCCGGACATCACCCCACACTGCCGAACCCTAATCCATCGCGGCTTCTTTGCCTCTCTGCCCCCCAACCCCAAGAACCCAGCTCCGCTCAACCCGGAAGTATGGGAGACGGAACTACCGACATTTACTACGGACGCGCGGATGGAGAAACTGCCGCACCTCGGTCTCAAAGGCGGATCCGGAAGCTCCAGCGGTGGAGGCGGGAAATGCGAGGCGTGTTACTGGATCCCCAAGCACAATACACAATGGAGAATGATATGTAGAGCGTGGGTCATAGGCCCTGACATCGAGGCACGCGGGGGTAAAGGGGCGGCTGTGGTTGCGAAGTTGAAACCACATATGCATGTCATTTCCGCTGACGCAGATCCGGCGGCGTGGAGTTGGGCAAAGGAGGTGACTGCGCATTTTGGTAACCTGAGTCCTATCATGCGTGGGTCGTTTAAGAACCCTGTGCCTGGGAGGCCGAAGTCTAGTAAACCTGACGACGGCTTGGGACTTGGGCAGGAAGTTGAGGATCTTGATGACGAAATCGCCCGGTCCAATTTCAGGGTTGTGGTGCTAGTCCCTGAGGCGGTCGAGCAACTAGACTTGTCAGATCCTAAAGAATGTAAACGATGGAGATGGACGAAGGTTGAGGGGGAGCAGGAATGGAGAGGGAAGGAAATTTGGCCGTGAGGACGTCGTGGGCACAGCCTTCTTGAGAGTTAGGAAGGGTGAGACGTTGGAATCCGGATTTGATCGACATGGGTGAAATCTAGAGAAACGTATAATCTGACGCATATATCTATTGCTACTGGGAGATGAGCACATAAACGCCGTCCTCCGCACCGTTGAAATTACACTCCCGTCGCGGCCCACATATACAGGTCGTAGAAAAGCCTAGATAATAGTGTCAAGCCCCCGTAATCGCGGGAAAAACTAAGGGTGAAGAAAGTTGCGTCTCTCACAAACGCTCCATGCCGTCTGTCTATTTCTGGGCCCGAGAAGAGGATGGCGCCGTTTCAACTTCCATCTGCTCAACCGCACAATTGGGATGCAACACATAAACCACCTTCCCTCCATCTCCCGAACTCCCTTCCCCACCATCCTCTTCCACATCCATCAATCCCTCCCCTCTAACCTCCAGCAAAACATTCTCTTTAGCCAACCGCTTCAACACCTTCCTGACCAACTCTCCCTCACGTGCGAGGTCCTCTTCACCATTTATTTCATCTTCCTTCTGTTCCAAGTACCAGACGACGAGCTCCTCCCGCTCGACGCCGGTGCCGGAGGTGAGTTCGTCTTCGTTGACGCGGCGGACCAGGAGGTTCAGGACCGACATGTATTTGTCGTAGGTTATCTTTGTGCGTTTTGGGGCTGCAGCTGCACCGGGAGTCTGTGACGAACGTCCCGGGGCAGTGGAGGGCGAGCGAGCAGGAGGGTGGTCGTCCTCTTCCATGTCTGCGTCGGCGTCGGGCTGTTGGTCCGGGGTGGTCCCATTAGCACCAGTAGCGGCGCCGTCTTCGTCGTCGTCGACTTCGACGTCGTCTTTCTCAACGCTGATGATGCTTTGGCGGAGAAGGTTGAATGCCTCTTGCACGAAAGCCGGGGTGACTTCCTCGACGCAGTTCGCTTTTGCGATCGCTTCAGAGAGACGAATCATGCTTTCTAGCTGTCGGACTGTGATGCGGTAGCTGTTTCGACCGATTCCACCTTGTGCATCATCTGCACGGAGTTCTTTGTATTTCTCGACGAGGAGGAGTTTCGCCTCGGGGGTAAATACGGGTTTGAAGGTGCGGGCGAAGCGGATGTATCGCTGGAGCTGTTCAGTGGTAAATTCAGGAGTGACAGCATCGTCACGGAGACGGTGAATGTTGACGATGTGTTCCGCAAGATGGCGGTCGACGTTCTCATTGCATTCGTCGAGTATGACGAAGAAGAGATCAAATCGGGACATGATTGGGGCAGACATGTTGATGTTGGCGCGGAGGGTGGTCTTGCGGTTATAGCGTCCGCCGACTGGGTTGGCGGCCGCGAGGATGCTAGTGCGTGCATTGAGGGTGGCTTGAATACCAGCTTTGGCAATGGAGATGGTTTGCTGTTCCATGGCTTCATGGATGGCGACTTGGTCTGAGATGTCCATTTTGTCGAATTCATCGATGGCACAGATGCCGTTGTCCGCCAGCATCAGAGCACCGGCTTCGATCGTGAACTCACCGGTTTCTTCGTCTTTGACTACGGCGGCTGTGAGACCTGCTGCTGAGGATGCCTTCCCAGATGTGTAAACAGCTCGTGGAAGGAATGAGCAGATGTATCTAGATAGTCATCAACAATTTGTTAGGGTTCAGGGGCTCATTTCTATCTGAGAACATACTTCAAGAACTGACTCTTGCTCGTACTCGGATCTCCAACAATACAAATATTCAAATCTCCCCTGAGGTGCATCCCTTCCGGCGTAACCTTATGTACGCCGCCCATCAACTGCAGCAGCAAACCCTTCTTCACGATTTCATGTCCATACACCATAGGTGCAAGCGAGTTTACTAGTCTCGAGTAGATATGATCACTGTGCACCATATCTTTCAGCTCCTGAATCTCTGACGCGGTCAAAGACTGTAAAAACGCTTCTTGCGCGTGATCGCCAGGATCAGCGGGATCAATGGCCGGAGTTTGATTGAGAGATGCCAGGATATTGTTTGCTTGGCCAGTGAGCTGTTGATTAGCCGCCTGCCCAGGCGTTGAACTGTCTGGAGTAACCATGCAGGCAAGGAAAGCTAGACGGTAGGTGAGATCGCGGACACCTAGAGCCTTCAGCCCAGTCACTCCACTGCCACCAGCATCTCCACCTCTTGGCGCATTGCGATTGTCCCTGGTTGCCTCCGGGCGGACACCAGGAAGACCAAGTTGACTTACGTCCGGAACCACGATCAGTGCGCCTGTAAAAATACATTTCTCTCCAGCTTTCGCTCGATCCACGATCTCGCCACGCAAGATTACGTCCATTGTGCGAGGCATGCTTCCAGTTGGAATCTCAGAGCTGTTCTCTTGTATCCTGACCTTCTGCCAGTCAACAAATGTGCTCTGTCTGATATCTAGACGCCATCCCTGCCGGTTTCCGCAAGTTAAATTGGGACATTGCGTTGGTTCGGTGTATCGAAACGTCTGCTCGACATTCGAAACAACAGTCCGGCAGTTCTCGCAGGTGAAAGTCGCCAATGATAGCTCTGGTCTGACTTCAGACGTCCGAGTAACAGTCCCAGATATCGAGAGCAAATGCCCCACCGAAGATGTCCGTAAATGCCTAATCCGCGAAACAAGAGGAAGGTTGTAGAAAGCAAGAGTGAAAAGCTTATCAGTCTGCTGATGAGTCGTCTTGTCGTTCCTCCCATCCGTGAGCTGACTCGATCCGTTGGTCGAAGTGGTTGTCGCGTGTTGAGATGAAGAAGTGGGCTGACGGTGGTTCTTGAAATATACTGGTTCGTATTTCGCAATGAGGTTATGCAATCCTCTTGTTAAAAATGGCAGGAATCTGTAGTACTGCTCTACCACGGCACCAGCAAGCACGCCACCTTGTACTGAAGATAGATGCTCGTAGTCCACGTACAATGTGGAAAGGTTATAAATCCTTAGCCCGTGAATCTGCGCAATGTAGTATTTGTCACTGATCGCCGCTGAACTAGCAGCCGGCGCGGAAGAACTGCCTGGTTCCTCGATGAATCTAGATCCAACAAATCAGCAACCTCCCTCAAACCTCCTGTCCAATGGTAAAAAGGGAGTAAACTCACGTCTCAAGAAACTGCTCAAAACTCTCCTGCACCTTTTCTCCGACTGCGTCCACAACCCTCGGGACTGCACGATCTGCATTCCCCCTCGGCCGGCTAGTACTCCCTCTCACTCCCACCACTTCATCATCCGGCATAGCACTCTCATCGTCGCTCCGATGGCCCAAGCTCTCTGTCGGGGGGCCCCTCAGGCGCGAAGACGATCGCTGTCTTGGACGGCGACCACCACGGCTGGATCGAGAGGTCGGGGGTTTGACACTTCTATTAAGATTGACTGCCGCGAGGTCAGAGTCGAGATTGTCGGAATTTAGAACCGCATCTACGAGGGAAGACATGTTGATAGCTTTTCTCTCGTTAGCTGGCAGTTGATGTTGTTGCTGTTATGAGTAGAAACTTGGTGGCAGAGCGAGCAAGGGGAAATTCGTGGGACGCGTCGACGCGTAAATTGATTTCGCGTTTTTGTAGTGACACCACCTACGCGCTTATTTTTAGCTACAGGCTCAGGGGTTCGAGCTATGCCGAAGTCAGATATTCGTGTATAACACATCCACGAAGTAGTCACCAGAAAACTTCTCTATTTCTCTAAATATCTTAAAATGCCCCATCGTCGTCACCATGTATATCGGATCGCATCTGATCCGATATGTTATTCGTATCACTACTCCGCCATATTACACCCAACCACTACAATCCCACCACGAACCGTAGCCCCTCTTTCTCAACGTCGTCAACTGTTACCCCTTGCCAATCTCCTTATCAAAAAGTTAGTGCACCTCGCACTGAAATTCTGCCTGTCCCTTTGTCTCCAGACTTAAAATTTTACGCATGAGAGAGATTTCGTTAAATATCTGGACATATTCTACAGATTGTGTAATCTAATTCTTAACAGGTCGTAGAGGGAGTGTTCAGTGAAAAATAGAACCGTAATCTTAATGCCATGAGGTGCTTGTATGAATGTGCAATCACGACCAATATACTCACAGGATGGCTGTATAACTACACGTCAACTTTGAAATATGGCTAGAGGGGAGCCTCACATATATCAATTTCAATAGACCTTAGAAGAGCCCTGAAGTGTGGCACTAAGAGCATATGCTAAGTCGTGGAGGATACATAAGCTCTAGCGGCGCCTAGTCAGTCCAAGTTCGTCTTACTCCACCTTCCCAGTCTAGCGCCACACCCACGCCACGCCAGAGCTGAGCCCTGACCGTTACCTTGGACCTTCGGCTAGCCTAGCTAGTAAGGATCATGATCATAGAGCGTCCACATATCCCCAAGCGTATTATAACTGTAACGCCCAGAAGGGACCTAAGATTCCGTGATAAGCCTAAAAACAACGCAAAATGGCTGCAACGAAATGCCAAACAGTTTTCACTTACATGTACGTTACCCTGTCAAGATTTTCGTAGGCGAATGGGACCTTAGTGCCTACATACGGATACTCGGTGAGCCACACAAGGGATAGATAGTATGGCCAGTTTCCCTTCTCCATTGCCGGGGCTAGAGCTGGGTCCCGAGGAATGGGCCGGACAGGGTGGAAATTAGAACGGAAAAGGATTCAGTTAACCTAGCTTGCTTGCTCAATACAAGACCGACCGCTCACACTCGAACCTCAAATCCGTCCGCCACACTCTCGCAGACCATGAAAAAGCTTGCGAGAAAAGTGAAATTGCTCTCAGCTCCTACAGAGACCTCATATTGGACGTATTTATTTGCAAATCCGTTCCTACCGTCCATTCCCCATTTATGCCAGTTAGGGATCTCCCAGCAGTAAGAATAACACAAAAATGGAAAAAGAGCAGCGCGTGCAAATATACATCAGTCCAGTTGTGGATGGTGGGAGGTGAATTCACGGTCTTTCCGCAGAGAAGGATATGTGGATGGAGCGACAAATAAGACGAAAATGGTGGGACATTGTTAGTAGAGGCCAGTAGCCAATCAATGCATGCAGAATGTCGGCGAGAAGGTGAAGTTGCTAATAACTTTCAGAATAATAGACCAAAACTACCCCTTTACTTCCAGCTAAAGAGACGGAAATACAGACAATAATGAGACACGAAATTGACTGACAACGAAAAGGTTGCCCTGGACCGGAACGCCTGCCGGGAAAGTCTCTCTGAATGGAAAAGACAAATTGTCGCTACTATATATTTAAAACTGAGAGGAACGTCATGTAAGAGCATGTCCAAACGAAGGGTAAAGGAAACCGGCTAGGACAGCATCTTTGACCTTGCCACACCTCAATCGACTATTTTTGCCCTTCGCTTGTTCCTCTGTAAATGCCTTATTAGATCCGAGAGTGCTAAGCCATCCTGATATGCTGAAGACGTTTGTATTGAATGGACAATCGGGTGAACGAAGTCTGCACGCTTCGGCGTTCGAGGCGGAGAAAATCTACCTTCGTAACCTCTCTTTTCTCGAACGACCAATCCTTGGACGAAATCAGCCTCTGACCATGATGGTCGCTAGCCTACAAAATAACGCATCGACAAGTTGGTGTCCTGTCATTCCCGTCTCGGTCCCTGCCTAAGCCATGTTTCGCCTTTGCTGCATCCTCATCGTCAACGACTTCTTGCGGCTTAATACTCATGTGGAGTACATTCGGGGCGTCTGCGTTGAACCGGCAGTCTATGTGCAAAAAAAACAATGTTAGATTGTTGCAAGCTGGCAGCCAGAGTTAAGGGAATCTCGAAGGTTGTCATATTCTAACCTTTCAGCTGAGCCTTATCTTCTAATAACCTTCCAAACTGTATAAGTCGGATAGAGCTGGGGCTTGTTGGTCTGGGTTCCCACTCTGTTTTTGCAAGACGGTATGTTAGCCATCGTTCCCCTCCGAGGGTACTTCGTACCTGTAAAATCAATATCGAATGCGCGGTAAATGTTTTCGCCCCAAGCGACAGCGAACACTTAGGAGCAGCATGCTTAAAAAGCGGCAAGTTAAACCGTGGATCCATACCTTCTCGCCAATCCTTCCAGATAAGCTCCTTCAGCGTGTAGACTGAGATAGTGAAAGGGTCGTTGTCTGCGTATGCAACCTCTCGTTTTTTAAGATACTTCTCGTCCACCTTGTAGGGATGTCTAGCGCCTGTTATCAGGAGCAGCGTTATCCGCACTGCAGGCCCAGCAGCAGGGTCGATGTCCTTTGCCGCAACTGGCTGGAAAGTACTTAGGGGGTCATCGGCTGTCATTGAGGTAAGAGGATTATCGCGTGAGGGTTTGGTTCCGAGCTCTGCTACAGCCTCGGATGGGGGGTTTGAGGCTTCAGTTGAGGATGTTATGTCCTCTCTTTGTACGGATGTGGACGATTGCTCGACCGGACTGATCGTGGAGCCCATATTCAGTGTCGACGAAGGTGTACTGATGTCATTGAGCTGATCGGTCGGTTCAAGATTATGTAATTCGACGCCAGCCGATACGGCAGGTTCGCCGTTGTGTCGTGATGGCTCTGTCGTGGTGGTAGCCTCGTTGGCGCCGTCCGAGGTCTGTGGTGGAGCTGGTGTCCGATGAGGGCTGGTGGACGCCATTGAATGGGAGATGCGATAAATGCCAAGTTTCTCGGGCTTGGCCGCCGATATGGTAGAAATTCTTTGAGCGAAGGAGGCTGTGTGCCTGTCCCCTACGACAACACGACAATGTAACAGATGACAGATAATCCACGTACACGACAACTTCGTTTTTGGTTCAAGCCAGACCGAGGGAATTGCCGCTGTGGTTAGTTATGCTGGAGGCGGCTTGATCGGATTTGGGGCAATGGCTGCATGAGCTGTTTCGAAGGGGTCTGGGTCGTAGGCTGTGGCAAAAGATGCTACGGACAGACTGGAGTTAAGAGACCGAGAGCCTTGTGGGCCGCGAATGGCAATTTGTAACTATATTGAAGGGAAACCGAAGGAGCGTCGTCACCGTCAGTGGGATGTTGCAGAAGAGGAGAAGGCAATAATTTCTCCGGCACGGGCAACGTTGTCGAGTTGTTGCTTGCGTCGAGGCACGGCAATTGCTTGCTTCCCAGACTGGGTTAGGGATGGCTCTTTCCTTTTACCGTGGGTTGGGGCAAGCCGGCAGGGCGGCGGGCTTCCATGCTTGCTGCCAGTGTCACTTTTGCAAAAGCACCTTAGCGACACGAATCGGCTTTATGCATTGAATCATCGCACCTTCCTAGATGTTCGGTGGCTTCCAGGCGTATAATACACTACGCTTTAACTTTTAACTGTGTATTTCTTTTCCTTCCGTCTCATTCAGCTTCTATTAACTGAAGCAGAACATGCAAGGTTACCTACAGAAAACTGAAATCTTTTCAAAGTGAAACCTCGCTACGTCATTGTGGTAGAGCTTTAACACTTGGGGACGGGCGGGATCTGGGGACTCAGACCTCCCTTGCTTGTTCGGTGATTTAATGTCGGGAATCTAGGATACCCAATTTATCAAAAATCGAATTTTGGACGGAACTAGGTTCATACGCTGGGAGCGTTCCAGAGATTAAACCCAAGAAAGCTTGAACAGTTCCGCAGGGTTCACCTCGCCTATCAACACTATTGAGCTATACCAGTGACCTAAAATGTGCGCGAATGTTGAGAGAGCCAATTCTTCTTTTGAGGCAATTTCCACTAGACTGTCAAGTTATCAAGCCGTTTTAGAATCGTGTTAGTAAAGTTCACCCCAGCTTATCTAGGGATACTATTGGTCTCGAATTTTCGGCTAAGGAGAACTGCACTCATGGTGTAATATCTCCCCTAGGTCATCCTAACGCCAGCGATTCTCCATCTCACATAATCCAGTTCGCATAAACCGCATCTCCGGCATCTTCTACTCGGGTCCCTTGCATCTCCTCTCTAACTCCAAGCACTCTTACCCTGCCACCCTGTTTCTCATCTTCCGTGTGCTCTGCAGGAACCTTCCATTGGTCCAGGAACTCTCCTAGTCCCTTTAGGACATCGTCGCTATCGACTACTAGCAGTGCAACAGCATCATACCCGCCTGCTCCTGGGACCACGCCACCCGCCACGCCTGGAAGGTTTGAGCAGGAATCTAGAAGGGCAGTTTGAGACGGTGGTTCTATAGGGACACCTGATAACGTGGACATCTTGCGTATAAGTACGCGAATGGAAGAAATTGCGTCTCTTAAGGCTTTCCAATGCCCAGTCTCGGCCAAATCCATGGCACTAAGACCTTGGGTTGTTGAGAATTGTAAAAGCGCCGTCCGAAGAGTCTCATTTTTGATTTGGAGGTCATCCCAGAGCGCCTTTGCCTCCTCGGGATTTTCTTTGCGCCACGCCAACACCTCCTTCACCATGCCGACCGTCTGACTACCGCAGTCAACATCGCACATCACAAGCCGTAGTCCCTTAGGCACAGCCACGCCATCCTTTAGCACCTGGACATCCCATTCCCCCTCCACTATTTGCTGGAGTCGCTTAGCAAATCCCTGTGATCCAAGTTCGCCTAAACCTTCGAGTAAAGCCGGAGAGAAGCGGGTATAGACGCAACTGCCATAGGCAGCGGCTGCAACATCAAAACCAGAACCTACCTTCCCCTGAGCGCCACAGTGAGAGGTTTGGGCGAGGTTATGAAGAACACTTAGTGAAGCGGGCTCCTCGGGAGTGTAAACGGAGCGAGGAAGGTACTTCGCAAGAACGCTCGCTGTGAAAGCAGTGACGAGAGCCGCAGAGGAACCAAGACCAGTCTTATGAGCATCAGAGAGGGTAGTGTGGAAGTCGATGAAACGGGAGAGACTTGACGAAGTTGGACTGGGAGATGAAGAAGACTGCTGGGAGTAGTAAGAGCTGTCCGCCAGTACAGTAAGAGAAGCGGGGTGAATGGCCGTATCAGGGAGAACAGTTGAGATGTAAGTTAGTGCATATCCGAGGGCCGTTTGAATGAAGATGTTGCGAGAAAGACTTGAAGTGTGCGAGCTGTGATGTAGTGAAATGAGCACTGCTATAGACCACAACAATTTACCCTCGCTCGGGCTTAGGAGCAGTCAAGAGCTTTCCGAAGACCTCTCAAAGGTACCCAATACAATCTAAACTTATACACGTCATTGAGGAGAATAAAGTAATATAAATACGACGCCATAGAATGGACAGATAGTATATGCCTAAGGCTCTGATCGTACAACAGTGACAGGGACGGGGAGGCGTATTTGCGAACCATAACACGTGAAAACTACCCAAGTGGGAGATATAAATTCAGTTAGGAAGAATGAGGCACCAACGGCCTGGCTCACCCTTTCAGCTGCGTGACTACGACTCCCCCATCATTATCAGCCAGATGGTAACTATACCGCCACTCTGCATCTCGAAATTGGGGAGACCGGACGATGATCTCGGAAGGCTCAGCACCAGGTGTAGCACTGCGTAAGGAGCCGGCGTGCACGTGGATACGGGCATCAAGAGCAAGGACCAGGCCGGAACAAGAGCGGTCAAGCACGAGGTACCCGCCAGCCAAAAGCACTTTGCCAGGCGCAGACAGGGCGACGTCCATCAGGCCAGATATGAAGGTTGGTATGTATTCCTTTTTTCCAGTATTTTCCGGTGCAGGGCAAACCACAAGCTAGGCGAATCCCACAGGTAGGCTAGGGTGAAGAAGCTGAACAAAGCCAAATGGTGGTCCTGCCGAATCGTAAGGTAAAAGTAGGTAGGAGTACCAGTTCCGGCGTCAAGGTACGACTTTATTGGGCGGTGGTGAGGGAAATACTACTCCCTAAGCGTACTTCGTACAACGTCAAGCACAAGTTACAGCTTAAGAAACGTCACACAAAAGCCCCACGGAGTGTCGGCCTCTGAGTCACACCGATGGCTTGTAGCCGGTGACGAGTCAACGTTCGTCCTTCCATCTGATAACCCTGGTGTCGCGTGTGGGGGTTCCAGAGTGTTCCGACTTCAACGCGTGTGGGCTGCTTTGGGCTTAGCTCTGACCAGGGCGTCGTGTTCGAAGAAAAGTTTTCGGAATGCCTCATGTGAAGCTGAACGGTTATGCCTTAGCCTATGCCTAGGGACGGACATTCTCGCAAAACGCTCTTCATCAGGGGGACAGAGAAGCCCATTTTAATCGTGTCTAGGACGAGGCCTTACAATCCGATTCTTCTTCGTTTTTTTTCGTTCAGGTGACCATTGCACAGCAGCCGTTCTCCATACTTGCTTAGCCCCAGCGAAGCTTCACCACATACCACTTCATACTTCCCGCAGGGTGCACTCGTCATCGAGTGAGAGCTACCTAATAATTCTGGCCACCTCCGTCCTCTTCCTCGCGACATCACAACCTCAGGACGACCACCGTGTCCTTTCCCCACAAACACTCTTGGAGTCACAAACGAACACTACCAGGCACACGTTTATTTGACGTGTATTCCAACAGTCTATCCTTTCGCTGCGGCTCAATCATACGACTGCGGTCAACTGGCACCTCGGTGTGGGCCTGAGACTGACACAACACGTTCACCGTTTCCAACGCTAATTTTGCCAAAACGAATCACTACAGCGCGTTCTTTGACGGCTCAAGCGTCGTCAAATGAACCTGCACTCATCGCTAAGCCTGAGACATCAAGTAAGCTCGCCTGCCACCAAAAAAATATTTTCGTTGTCTTCATCCCTTTCGTCCGAATCCAAACACCATTTTTCTGCATTTTGTATTGATGCCATCGGCGTACGTACTAACTTTCCCATCTTGCTGCAGTCTTACCCCTCTGACAAGCAGGGGCTCCTCATACACTAAATGGTTTTCAAGCCATTCCACCTCTCGCGTCAGAGTTTCGGAAAAGCTCTTAGCCATGGCTACTATCAGTCCGTAGTTGCCGCGGCCCAGTCCTCCCAAGCCTCATCTACAACTTCTTTTGTACCATTTGGAAACCACGCGGCGAGCAGATTTGCACAACTTAGTGGTCCGAAGCTTCACAATGCCTTTCAGACCTCAAATACTTCCACAGCCAAGACTGGCCAACTGAATCTCAATGGCAGCGGAGATGGTGGCCTAGCTGCATACTACGCAGCGTGGCAGCAACATACTGGAGATGAGGACGCCCAATGGAAGCAATTCAAATTCCCTCTTCGGATAGGATGGCGAGAGAGTAAGGGGAAAGATAAGGAGGAGATCGTTGAGAATCCGCACCATCAACCAAAAGAGGCGGGAGACGTCTTACTAGCGAGAAATCATCATGCCAAAGAAACACAGGATGTGGAAGGGAAGGTTCTATTGGACGAAGTACAGAATGCAGGGGTGTACGCCCCGGTCCAAGAGGAGGTCGCTGAAGCTGAGCGTGTGCCCACACCACCTATTGCTCCTACGCAAGAACTAGCTCTTGGAGATGATGTTTTAACGGAGCTTACCAGCGAAGTACTTGATGCCCAGTCGAAAGCATACGCAGAGCATCTCAGTAAACTTCAGACTGCTGAACGATATGTAGAGATCCCTGCTGTGTTCGAGTCCATGCTCGTCGCAGGCATCAAGCCAACAGCGACTGCATATAATTCTCTCATCGCTGCTGCAATCAATCTTCCTACAGGAAAACAGACCATTCTCAAGGTACTCGATGTTTATGCCGATATGCTGCGTCGTAAAGTTGTCCCGGATATGGTCACTTATACGACGTTAATCAAATTCTTATCCTCTAATGCTCTTAGCATTTGTGCCATGAAGCAGAACTTGGAGGTAAAGAGAAATCGCTACGGTGGCATGGAAGAGGCTGGAAAGTTCATGTTTCCTTCCAACGAATTGGAGTGTGATATTCTTGCTGAGGACAACTCTTTGAGTGATGCAGTCCGATTTTTTGATGCGTCAGCTGTTACTCACAAGGATAGGGTGTTCTCTGCTGAGACCTATGAGTTGTTGATTGCCGCTTGTGCGCAACAGGGACATGTGGCCGATATGATCCATATCTACGCCGATATTGATTCAGGAAATGTTATTCCGACTGCTGCAACATTCGTTCCAATGATCAAAGCATTCGCTTTGGCGGGTGATCTGAGCAGCGCTGTTGAATGTTATGATGAATACAAGGCTTTGGCTGTTGCTAGTGACGGTGGAGAAATTAGTGTCACTGATCGCAAGGACGCCGAAGTTTATGCCGCGGTTATCAAGGGTTATCTTGATTGCGGTAAAGTGAACGGTGCCCTGAAGTTCTGGGGGAAGGTAGTTGACTCGTACGACGGGCTTAACGACTTGCACCAAATTAAAAACGAAATAATCTCGAAAGCTTTTGTACCGGGGATGATCAAGAATGGACTTCTGGCGGACGCGTTGAAGTGGGCTGAAGAGTTGGAAATGCAAACAGTATCACGGAATGAAGCCATGGCAAGGGTTTGCGTGGCTGCCGCAGACAATGACAACGCAGAGGTTGCAATGACAGCGTTTCAGAGCATGACTTCCGGCTATGAGCAGCTTACAGACCCATGCATGTCTTTGCTAGCTCATTTTGTTCGTCGTGGAGATGTTGGGGAAGCGAAGCAGTACTGGGACATACTGGCAGCGCCTACAATGGCTGTCGACGCATCATTTATCGAGCCTACAGCCATGTATACGGTCGCTCTTATTGGCAGCGGTCAGGTTGAGGAAGGCTTGCTGGAAGCGCGCATGATGTTTGCTCGCATCCGCTCTTCTGCCGACGGCAAGGCGAAAGAGGAGACTCTCGATAGAATCGATGAAGCTGTGGGACTTATAACGCAGTTCTTGAACAACAAGGCCGTCATGTTACCAGTCAATGCGACAATGGACCTGATGTGGACCATGGTGGAAAATGAGTGTGTTGTCCCATCTACAGTCGGACAACTTCTAGCCAGCATTGGGCCTGAGGCTATCTCCCAAATGAATCTAAAAGATTTAACACTGACCCTGGAGCTTCAGGCCGGGATGATCCTTCGAGGATCCGCAACTCCTGACATCGCTGCCTCTGCTAGATTTGGCAGATTATTTGAATCCTTACTCAGCAGTGGAATGCCTATTGCCGATGCCACTAAGACCTTGATCGGCAAAACTCTAAACATTGTCGGCTCTTCTACTGCACCATACGGACGTCCAGATCTCGCACAACAGTGGCATACTTACATGCATCCTCCTGTTGAGGAGGTGTATTCTCCGGTGACGTTCACTCCGACACAGAGTTACCCAGCCTCAGTTGTTGCTCCATCTGCATACGAAGACAGCTTTGACCCTTATGGAGCCAGCACTGACTATAAAGGCTCGTCAATGATCGTAGATGAACTGGAAAGAAACAACAGCAAATCCAGCTCATCTCGCCTCAACGAGGCTTTGACCAAGCTCCGGAACATTCGTCGTGCTGGCAGACATCCCCGCTACATTACGTACGCGAAGTTAATATCTGCTGCAGCTAGAGAAGAGAGAGGCACTCTTATTCACGATATCTTGGGCATGGCCCGTCAAGATGTCCCTCTACTCCCTCAGTATCGGGTAGTGAGATATGGTTGGGCTTCAATCCTGGACTCAATGGTCGGAGCTTGCCTCACCCTTGGTAACCGGCCACTCGCTAGCCAATTTCACCAGGAATTGCTCGATATGGGGGCTGCCCCGACTGCCAATACCTACGGCCTTTACATTACCACCCTGAAAGAAACCGCCAAGACTTTCGACGAAGCTTCGGAGGCCGTCAAGATATTCCATCGGGCGAAATCTGAAGGTGTCGAGCCGTCATCTTTCTTGTACAATGCCTTGATTGGTAAATTGGGCAAAGCCAGACGGATTGACGATTGTCTGTTCTACTTCGGGGAGATGCGTGGCCTTGGCATCCGTCCTACAAGTGTTACCTATGGAACTATCGTCAACGCCCTGTGCAGGGTAAGCGATGAGAGATTTGCTGAGGATCTCTTTGAGGAGATGGAAACAATGCCAAACTACAAGCCTCGCCCAGCCCCGTACAATAGCTTGATGCAGTTCTTCCTGACGACGAAACGGGACAAGAGCAAGGTCCTCTCGTACTACGAGAGGATGAAGTCGAGAAATATTCAACCAACGATGCATACCTACAAACTCCTTGTTGATGCTCACGCGACTCTCGAGCCAACAGACATGGCCGCTGCAGAAGCTGTTCTTGAGACCATTCGAAAAAGTGGACAGCAGCCTGAAGCAGTCCACTTTGCTTCCCTAATCCATGCTAAGGGTTGCGTTTTGCACGACATGGACGGCGCCCGCGAGGTTTTCGACAAGGTTTTCTCTAAGACCAACATTCGTCCGCAAGCCTGTCTTTACCAAGCCCTCTTCGAGGCCATGGTTGCCAACCACCGTGTCGCTGACACTGAATTCCTCCTCAAGGACATGGCGGCCCGACGAGTGGAGGTGACACCGTACATTGCAAACACCCTCATCCACGGCTGGGCTATGGAGAAGAACATTGCGAAATCCCGATCCATCTACGAAGCTGTTGGTGCTTCTAAGCGAGAACCTAGCACATATGAGGCTATGACGAGAGCTTTCCTCGCCGTGGAGGATCGGGATAGTGCGATGAGTATCGTGCAGGAGATGTTGTCTAGAGGCTATCCGGCAGCTGTCTCAGGCAAAGTTATCGAACTCGTTGGCGGCGGCGGAAGTGTGCATGCTGGGAGCGTGCCAGCTTCCGAAGCGGCCGCCTAAATACTACTACTTATTACAACCGAAAAGCGTTTCCGTATTCCTTTTTCTGACTTATTTTCAAATCGAATCGAATACCACTAGGGACAAAGGAATACTCACATAGAAAGGGGACCTTCGGTTGGGTCGGCCCGGGGTCGGATCGGCGCATTTGTGGTTGACTTGGTCGGTCTTTACCCCGTAAAAGAGCCCAGTTTCATTTGTTTTCTCAGGAAAGGGTGCCTTCTGGCTCGCTCGTTTACGCCAGCTTGAGCACACAATACAGAACACACAAAAGATACCCTCTAATTTACGATGGATATCACTTTTTCTTTGCTATACTTTATACCAACATCAGCGGGCGTTAATAGGGCGGGGTACTTTGCTAATTTTTTGGGCGCTTAGGTGGTTGGATTTTAACGTTTGCATGACTGTACAATAGACTAGACCATCTCCACTTACAGCTCTCATCCATACCGAAAACCGGTTGGACGCAGAAACAGCAAAAAGAAATACAATAATTCATTGCATGAGCTCCTTCGTTGCTTTTACATATCTATCGTCCCTGCCACGTCCGTCCGAGGCACGTAGCAACGGTTCGTGCCGCCATTGAGCATGAATAGCTTTGGAGGTCTTGTGGGGTAATAGTAGACTGTAGTCGCATTCGTTTCAGCAGGTTTCCGTAGCGGCATAGGACTTCGACACGCCTGAAAGCCTCCAGAGACCGCCAGGCAGTTTTAGACACATTGTTCTCAAATTCTAAAACCGGAGCTAGGCTGGAAAGCTCCACATTTATCACTTGAAGAACATGCGCACAAGGAGGTCGTTTTGAGGGTGCTTTACCACCACGAAGCATTCTCTGTCAGTTGAAGAGGACCTCAAAAGCTCGCGTTCCCAGGGATCCTCTGTGACTTCGGTGAAGCCATGGTAACGTGCTTGTAGACTTGATATGATTTTAGGAATGCTTTATGTCTATATACTTTAGATGTACTCTATACGGTCAGGATCTTTCAAGGCAACGTGTTCCCGCTTAGGAAATGACAGGCAGGGAACCATCCCAGGGTAACCCCTGGCTCCGATGAGCGTGACGGTCCCCCAGCTGCACAGGGAGTGCCCCAAGACCCCTAAAAATCCTTCGGTGCCCAGACCCACAAAAGCTCACTACGTTGCCCTCTTTCTCACATTCATAACTTAATCTTAGGCGCAACCAAATCTTCAATCCTCGCAAACTGATAATAGTAATTTAAACTCTCCGGATTAAGCAGTGTTCCCGATGGTTTGATAATTTTTCCGGATGCAATCTGTTTCACTGGTAGTTCTACTTTCTTTAGGCTGACAGTTGTCTGTCTCCCAATAATTAGTTCTGTGTCGAAGAACGGCGCACCGGTAAGGAAAATTGTGAACTTACAAGTATCTCCGGCGTCTCAAACACATATTTCGGAACATGTCGTGGGCTTGGTCCCTTGTGGATAGCCGCTTTAACTTGTCTGGTGAGGTCCTCGGTAAAACGATGACCTGGTTTCATGAGCAGGAAGAGCATGACAGCCTCGTCAGAGTCGGTAGGACGACGTTGGCCGACGCAGGTGCAGTCTGCTACTTGAGGAAAGCTGTTTTCGACTACACTGTAGATCTCGGCCTACGAAGTGCGAGCGCGTCGGTTGTGTTCCAGTTGAATTATACGAATGGAGGTAGAGCAAAGGTAAGAGAAAGCACGCACTGAGCCAAATCGCACACCGGATGGATTGAGAACTCCGTCCGCACGACCAAGAAAGATGATTTACTGTTTCAGTGAGTGGGCCATAACAAAATCGCCATGTGTCCAGACGCCTTTAAGATGGATAGGAATTAGTTTCCGAGTCAAAGAGACAAGCTTGTGAGAAACATGGCCATACTGTCAAACTTGGCGAAGTAAGCGTTAAAATATCTCTTATCTCGGCTTTTACCCCAGAGCATGACTGGCATATTCGGGAACGCTCTTGTTCTATTAGAGCCACCTAAGGGTTAGCACCAGGGCTGTCTCCACTTTAAAACCGTTCTTACGCTACGAGCTCTCCAGGAACTCCTTCTCCCACTGGCTTTCCAAGGACTCTATCTCCTTCCATCGTTTGATCATAGACAGCAATGGGCGTCCCAAGGCTTGACCCCTGACAGCCGCCGACATAAATTGGCATCAACGGATTCTCTAGTGCAAAACAACCAGCGATATCAGTTCCTCCTGATATATTTTGCTAACTGTGCGGTCGGTGGAAATCCGATATCATAGAACCACTCGAAGAGCGAGTCGGAAAGAACCATTCCCGTGCTCGTCACTATTTGGAGAGCACTGAGATCCGTGACTTCACGAGGACTTATTCTAGCCTTTTGGATTTCAGTCATATACCGCGGGTGTATGCCAAGCCGAGTCACTCTGATTAGGTTGTCAGCGTTTTTCTCCATTCTATTCCAATACCACATACCTTTGCTCTCCTATCAGTTTGATGAACGCAAGACTGTCTGGCCTAAAAGACGATTCGTCGTACATAACGGCCCTCGCTCCGTGTAGGAGTACCACTATAGAGCTGTGATACATAATCCATCCGGTCTTTAAAAACGTTAGATACGTCTGTATAAAGGTGCGAGAACTCCGGTGGTTCACCGTTGTATACTGCAGAACAACCCTTGTTGGAGTTGTTCCGCGGTGGAATTGACCTTCCTTTCCGCTTGAAAGTAACACGCGCTGAAAAATATCAGTCAGGGATTGTTATTTTTTCAAAATCCCTGACCTGGCCCAAACTTACACCAACTGAATGGACTATATACTGAAACCCAACCGTATGTCAGCGGAGATATCATGACGGCACCCGATAATATGACTAGAGATTTACCCCTGGTGTCCCAGTTGTGCTGGACGAATACACCACTAAAAAGGGATTGCTAAAACCAATGTGTTTGAACTCAAGCTTATCTAATGCTCATAACCATACTATTAGCAAATTCAATCCACAGCTGCAGAATGTACTCTCGAAGGAAGGGCTTTGTTACTAACCAGCGGGGTATATTCCGGACGTCTGCTGGTTCTTCGAATCTTGGTTGTGAGATAAGTGCTCGGAAGGTCGATACTTTACCCAGAAATTTTATGATCTCCGTCATTTTATCTCGTAAATCAATCGTTTTCCCGTTGTAAACGGCCCAGTCGTCCATGAATACGTATTTTGGCCCAATTTGGAGTAGTCAATCTAGGATGCCCTACCCAATGTCAACCATTTGCCGTCGAGGCGGGCACAGAGACGACTCTACCTTCGTACCCATATCCGTGCTTGAAGAAGAAAACAAAGCACCCAAAGACGTGCACGCGAAGAAGACCAGAAGAGTGTCCACGGAGTTGGACGCAACGACTGCAACTCTATCACCCTTCTTTACCCCACCAGCCTTCATAGCCTGCGCCAGCCTCCCAACTTCCTTCCTCAGTTCCCCCCACGTAAAATTCCTAATCTCCGTGGCGCCTTCACGAACTTCCGTAACGGCTACCTTCCCACCCTCCTTCCCATCTGTCGATAACCCGCCCTTCTACTCTTTCTCCGGGTATAGAGGATGTTTTCTGCGAAATTTAATTCCACACCTTCGAACTAGCGGGGGACGGTGTCAATGCGAGCGGATTCGCCGACGATCTTTCGTAGGAGGGTGATGAGGTCAGTGTTTATAGTTCCCGGCTGGTGGGAAACCCTTAGGAGCAGGATATGGTCCCATACGACACGAAGAACTCCTGCAAGCTGTTCATAATCACATCTACGTGATGTCGCTGAACAAGTCGTAGCATGAACAGGAACAACTCATGGGATGCCTATAGAGCCGTGTGACCGAATCCTGCCCTAAGTCTGGGCATGGGGGACTTACAGAGTCGGTGTCACCGGAGTGGATAATGCTGAGGTACTCCCAAGAGTCCTGCCAGAAATCGGCGATGTGGGTTACAGAGTAGCTATACAGCTCTGGGAAGGTCTACCACTTCATGTTAGCAAAATTCGTAATTGCAACTGGTCTGAGAAAACGAAGTCGGTAGAGAGAGTAGCACTGCGGCCAATTATGACCAACTAACGACCAGATGGCTTGGAGGAAAGGTGTTTTAGTTCTACAGAACCTTCAGCCGTAGGTTTTTTTTCCGGTTGATTTCCTCTTTGAACTTCCACATATGCGTCGACTGCTGGAAAAGTCTCCAAGGTCAGCGCACCTACATCCTCGTGCTACAATTTCAATCCCCATGCGAGGAATATTTTCGTACGGGATCAGGATGCTTCTACAGCTTCCTGGGCATCAATTGAGATTCTATTCTGTCCGTTGTGTCAGCGCCGTTACGCTGTTGAATAATCGCACAAAATTCGTCTTCCGTGCACAGATTTTGGGGTTGTCGAGTTTCGTCATGATGCTATTATGCGTACGGCTTACCCACGGCTTTATGTTGTGCCAAGGAGCATAATGCGCCTCCGTTCGCCGGATCTGCCCCACGAAGCCGCCAGCCAATCGATAAGGATTCCTGGCTTTTTTCATCAGCTGTCCCGCCGACAAAACATGTTGGGATAAGAACACGTGGAATTATACATGAAGTCCCACAATTCTACCGAGTCAAATGGATTGAGGACTGAAAGTTCTCCCGGGCACTTGCGGGAAGGATGTTCTCATAGTAGTCTCTAATAGTTTCGTGTGTAAATCTTAGCAATCAGGTAGAAATACCAGCACTGAATCCCTCCAGCTATGGCGACAGCCTCTCAATTATCCACTCCTCTCCCGCCACACCCTCTCTCGTATACCGAAATCGGTCGTGTAACCGACTTGGCCGTCCCTGCCAAAACTCAATCATGATCGGCAGAACCCTCAACCCTCCCCAGAACTCAGGTATTGGTATTTTCTCGATCCCTTCAAACTTCTCCTCCATCTCCTTCACCTGCGCCTCAAGCTCTTCTCTACTCTGTAACACAGCACTCTGTCGGCTTGTCCAGGCCCCAATCCGACTACCTCGTATCCGCATGTCGAAGTAGACCTGACTCTCCTCTGTTGATAGTCTTTCGACAAAGCCCTCAACCCGAACCTGCCTCTCCATCTCCCTCCACCAAAACGTCAAGCTCGCGCGTGGATTACTAGCAACATCCTCGGCCTTCCGACTAGTGCCCCAGTTTGAGTAAATCACGAACCCCGTCTTATCCAGTTCCTTCAGGTAAACCATCCGTGCTGAGACGCGGCCAGAGGGAAGGTGCGCGGTGGAGAGGGTTGTGGTTTCAGGTTGGTGGACACCGTGGGTAGAGGCGGCGGAGAACCAGGCGTGGAATTGGTCGATGGGGGATGGGAGGATGTCGGCTCGAGAGAGGACGCTAGCGGTGTATTGTTCGGCTTGCGCGTTGGGTTTTCCGCCTGCTGGGGCGACTTGCAATTTCCATGCGAAATCAATACGGGGAGTGCGAACGACAAAGAGTTGCGGATGAGCTTACATATGAGTTTGGACGAGTCCTGCGGAGTCGCGGCCATCCTAGCAGTTCTACCAAACTTTAGTAGGGCAGACAGTCTCATGAACGCAGAATCTGACAGACTTTATTGTTATTTCTGCAATCGCAGGAATGCGCGAGTGGTGTGATGTAGGTTCCTGCGCATTTGTAGTGTAGAAGTTGTAAGTAGCGCACGAGGAATGTGAGACGCAGCACTCAGTCCGTCGCACCCAGCACCCATTTCGATTCGTGTGGAGAATGACGTGAATATGCAGGCCAAGCAATGCGAAACCTAATCGCAGAGCCGCGAACAGCTCGAGTATCTACGGTTGCTCCAGAACACCATGAATGCAAAACACACTCGGCAAAGCCACGTAGAGACTACAAACAAAACAGCGTGCGAGCTCTACAAACGCACTGATGCCCGAGAGCACAACCCACACATACGGTACACACAAGAGCATGGTAATACATTAGTGTCAGCGGCGACCCAAGTCCTCATTCCATCGTGTATGATTCGGCATCCTTTTCGAATATCAGATGCGGCTTTCGTTTGGCGATGTCTAGAATTGTCTGCGCAAATACTGAGCATGCCCACGCAAACCAGCTCCCTGAGGTTTAGTAGGTTAGTAGTCGTAGCAAATATTCACTGTTTTCGGAATACTTACGAGTATACTGAGTGAGCATGTTAACATTGATGCTTTCGTGAATCAATCCTAATGGGCTGGCATCCAGCACCAACTTTAATAGCTCCATGATCTCATCATCCTCGTCACTTGTCATTGCTTGTACCAATAGACTCATTGGCCATGCATTCTGCACCCCAATGTGCGGGCCTCCGATACCATGGAAACTCCGCCCCTCCAAATAATAAGGATTCCCTGCTTTTCTGAGTAGCATCTTTCGTGTATTTTGATATGTTTGATCAGATTTATCAACGAAACCAAGGATCGGTAGGGAGAGTAAAGATGGCAAATTTGCATCATCCATGAGGATCGCTGAACCATAGCCGTCGACTTCGTATGCAAAAACATCACCCCACTTCTTGTGCTTTACCACACCATGCTCCCATATCGCTTTTCCTATAGCCGAGCCACGTTCCTCAAGGTTATCAGCAAGAGTCTTTTTCCCTGCCGATCGCAGTATGTCAGCCAGCCGCTTGAGCTGAACGGACATCATGGCATTCGCCGGAATGTAATATCCTAGAATAGTAGCATCGTCGCTCGGACGAAATGCACTCCTGATGAGACCAGTACCTGAATTCAGAGGATTTCCAATTCCCTTTAGATTAAGGGTTTCAGTTCCCGAGTCGGTCCATCTCTGAAATGTGTACTCGTTTCGTTTGTATGCTCCAGAGGACATGAAAGTCGGCTGGGCTTGCTCATCTAGAACATCCAGCACGGTGTTAAGAGCGATATACCATCTGGGAGTAAGAAACGCTGTGGAGCCAGTGCTATTATGGAACTGAGTGCTAATTGCCAGGAAATGAGCCAAAGAGTCAAGCTCGTACTTGCATTCGAACACGAAAGTCGGGTCGTAAACGGGATGAATGATATCGCTTTGGCCATTACTCGTATATTGTAAGTGACTCGGAGGTGGTGGTTGAAATGCATTACAGTAGGGCGATTCAATCACGAATTCCGCTTGTGTATTTATGGCACCTAAGATAAGGTTTTCGATCTTCTTGTCTTTTTTCGCCAAAGGTTGGTATTGAAGGAGTTGGTTCGTCGAGTCGCGCAGCCACTCTGCATTTATATCTCCAGTCACAATAAAGCTTTGCGCGCCTTCCCATTCCCCTTTCTCCTCTAGTCCATATATGTCTGATTTGTGCTTTTTATGCTTCTTTCCAGTCCCATCGACATGCCATCGTACTGTTGTGTCCAAAGTGTTTGGAAAGGAGTTTTCGAATAAGCGGGCAAGATCTCTGTCCGTCATTCGTGAAGTAATGTCCTCAATAACTTTCTCCACCTGTGGCGAGGAAAACGTCCGGCAGTGTTTCGAGGGTCGCTGGAATGGAAGAGCCATAGGACCATCACTATAAGGTCCACTAATACATTTCGTAGAGCTGGTCAGTGACAGGTTAACAACGAGGAAAGAGGAGTAACGTACTGGGGGTAAGCAGAATAGTGCTTGTAGTCAGGACAGGCAGCCCTGAGTTTGTCCGCAATTTGACCTGAGACGGCATGAAAAGGCTTCTGGTGAGCTCTGTTCTCTGGTGCAACATCGCTAGGTTTGCTGACCGAGCTAGTTGCGCCCTCAATCGCATTTAGGATCAACCCGAAGACTATGAAAGCCACTCCTGTGCCAAGAAGCATCATGACGAGCAATTTCGACCTCTCACAAGGCCGCGAAGCCGTCACTCTTTGTTTTTCTCTGCGTGCCCTTGAGGTCTTATGTAGTTGAGATGATCGGAGATGTGGAGCGAAGGCGGATGATATCGTTTGCGATTGTGAACCTGTTGGAGCTGTTGATTCGTCGCGCGCCAAAGGATCAGCTACCGAACCAGCACCACCAGTCAATGCAGGAGAAGGTGGAGCAGCTCGAGGTGATTCGTGTGCTGGTTGCGGCTTTGCAGGAAGGTAATACATGAACTGGCAGAACCAGATATCGCAGACCCATTTATCCAGTACTGGGAAATCAGCCCAACCTTGATGGTTTGGTCAAGGTTCTTAAGCCGAGCGAAATCTGGACAGTTTGTACTGGCAACATCTTTTGGAAGCTAGTCCCAGAGAGGAAACGTAGCTTATGCCTTTGCATCGAGTCCTTTCGGTTTTATATTCTAGGTGGAGGGCCTGAAACGTTTCCCTCAAGTTTAAACGAGTTCCTCCTGTTGGGCGAAATTCACTATAGCCGTTTTGTGCAAGCAACTCCTTAATCCGCAACGTAGCACTTTATGATTTCTCTGGCATTTGTTGTAGAGATGAAGTTTCCGAGACTCGGGTAATACGTCGTTGGATAGGCTATTAGACAATTCATGTAACCAGCTGTACAGTTCGCGAAAGAACTATCGGGACAAAGATAAATATATTGGTAAAGTTCTACATCCTGAGGAAGCCATTTTATTTCAATCACCTCGTCCCTCAAGGTATACTTATACGGCTGCATGAAAGGTCTCACTTCTTAGCGAAAAAGGAGGCGATGCTTCCTTGCCCAGGCTTGCCTGCATTCTTCCTAGACTTGCTTCCTATTGAGGATGCAGTAGAAGCAGGAGTCTTTGGTTTCGAAGGTTCGGGCTCAGCTTCTGAGAACGACTCCCATACAGTTTCCTCCCTTGTGACTTCACAACCTAGTGTCAGCAAATCTAAGAGTTTCAGGGTAAACTTTAGAGACGACAGATCTGAGACAAACCTAAGTATCCTTCGTCATCCTTGACGGTCTTCTTTTTCATTACTTTGCGTCTTCCTCTCCTCCGTCCGCTAGTGGAGGACACAATCACTGCCACGGGCTCTTGACCCTGCGATTCGCCCCCCTTAGGGTGGTCTGCTTCCTGGGAATCCTCCGTCTGAATGGCTGGAGAGTCTTCCATAGGTTCGTCTTCAGGTTGTTAGAGTTACGCCATCACTGCTCATAGTTTCATTCTTACCATCGTCTTCCATCATTTTGTTCAATGCTGCTTGACGTTCTGCTTTTGACATTCTCTCACCGCCCCTCTTTTCAGATTTCAGAGGTGCATCTAGAAAGAGGCCTTCCTCTTCTTCCTCAGAAGCATCCTTCATGGGTTCTGCGGGGTATTAGTAACGCCTTCCACATACGATTTCTAGTTACGTACCGTCTTCAAGTTCACTTTGACGAGCCTTACAACAGAGGTCAGCAGAGAAGTATATAATTGAGGGTCTGAACTCTTACAGAATCTGCTGCCGATATTACCGGTGAGGCAGCAGAGCTTCCCGTGTCCTCCCTTTTGAGAGTTGACTTGGGCTTTGCAAAAGACTTGAAGAAGTCCGAACTGGCTCTTTTCAATGGTGCTGGTTTCTTAGCACCGTTCTTGCTTTGTGACAAGTCACTCGCTCCAACGGGAGTTTTGGCCGCTGAGGTCCCAAGATTAGAGTCCTTGGTTGATTGATCCGTGCCTTTGGTAGCCATTGACGATTTCTTCACCTTTGAAGTATTGCCAAAACCGACTGGTCCTACTGCTGGATTTGGAGGCATCCGGCATTTTGATCGCCGCTTTGTCGGAATCAAATCAGGCTGGAGCCAAGGAGTAAGGAATAGTTTAATACACACCTTCACATTCGGGTTTGCAATCGTACCGTATATCTCTGCAACTTCCAGAAGGTCCTCCTGAGCATACTTAGTCAAGATCTCGCGATTGGAGTCCTCCAAGACATCGAGATTCTATAGTTATTTTTTTTTTAGCACTCTCTATGCGATGGTCGAAGATCCCAGTCCACTTACTTTAATACCACTTGCCTCCAAACTATAGACATGAACAGAGGTTAGTCTGTCATAAACAGCTCTCGCTTCTGGACAACGCCCGTATCAGCTCTGCCATGTAGGGGCTAGGACCAGCGATCGACCGGAATTCTTAGGGAAGGCTAAACATACCTTCCAGATGGTTTTCACGAGCCAACATTACGGTTCTCGTAGGTAACACCTCATAGGAAACATCTTGATTTGGCAGTGAACTCATGAAGGGGCTGCCCTGGACGTAGTCGTCCTGAGAAAACTTGGAAGAGGGCCCATTGGGAGCGATTGATTCGGTGTTGCGCCGAAATCCTGTTAACAGATAAGTGGCATGGATAGATCCCGGCTTTTTTTGACACTGCTGCCGATGAAACTCGTAGAGCATCCTTGATATATTAAAATCAACACCCAAAGTTACCCGCAACAAGATACCCTCTGAACTCACTCCTTTGCATCATTGACATGAACTTTAAGTGCCCTGCTTAGGGACCTGTATGTCACCTGCTCAAGCAGAATTAGATATACGCCAATGAAGAAGTATAATATCCAGAGTTCATAGACAGGGGGAGATGCTTACGATTTGCTCATCAATGAGAACGGTTGCAGCAAGATATTCCTTATATTTGGCTTCCATTTTGGAACTGAGGAACCGCAATGTTTTTTCTCTCGGGAGTTCCCACGTTGGTTATGGTGTTGCACGACACCAAAACCACTTCAAGGAAGACGCGTATTACGTAAGCCGATTCGCGTCAAACCACCGTCAATGGAACACTGCTCTTACTGAAAATATCCGTACAACTCGACCACAGATGGGGGATGTGTGGGACGTGTCAGACTCTACCGACTGGCTGACAACAGCTCTACCGGCCCTTGCGCCAGTAGAGTCCGGCCTCCGCTGCCAGGTCTGTAAGGATTTCTATACAACACCGATGATTACGTCCTGCTCGCACACCTTTTGTTCCTTATGCATACGACGCTGTTTAGCTGCGGAGGGGAAATGCCCAACCTGTCGGGCTCAAGAACAAGAGGTGAAGCTACGAAAAAACTGGGCTGTGCAAGAGCTTGTCGATGCCTTCCAAGCAGCGAGACCTACCGTCATAGAGATTGCCCGACAAAGAAAAGCCAATACGACTGAGATCCCAGAACGACCACACAAACGAAAGCTAGAGGATGTCAGTGCTGAAAGGGACAACGGACGACCTACACATATGAGGAAGACTAAGGCCCAATCTAGAAGTGTGGCGGCTTCTCCAGGAGACTCACCGATGACCATTGACAGCGCCGATGACGAGGCTGAGCAACCCCCAGGTACTGCCCTTTTCTAACTTCTTAGCGGTAGATGAAGATGCTAAACTCTACCACCTATTGTAGATGATGGCCTTGTTTCATGTCCCATGTGCGGTAAACGCATGAAGGTTGAGAGTGTCTACCCTCACCTCGACAGATGCGAGCAGGAACAGGATGAATGGAAATCCAAGTCGTCGTCCAAGCCAATGAACAAGTTTTCTAATACAATAAATTTAGCTCTCCAAAGTCCCCGCAGACAGTCTACGCCACAGCCATTGGAGCGTCTACCCAAACTCAACTACTCTCTCCTCAAGGAGAACGCTCTCCGGAAGAAGTTGGCAGAGCTAGGCTTGAGCTCATGGGGTACTAAGTCACTACTGGGAAGGCGGCACACCGAATGGGTTAACCTTTGGAATGCGAATTGTGACTCCGTGCGGCCTAAAACGAAAAGGGAACTTCTCCAGGAGTTGGACGTCTGGGAACGAAGTCAAGGCGGTAACGCACTAGTCGCATATGGATCCGCGAACTCCGGAAGTGCGGTTATGAAGAAGGATTTTGATGGTGCTGGTTGGGCGAAGAGTCATGACACCGAATTCCAGCGGTTGATAGCGAATGCGCGCAGAAGCAGGGCCACGAAACAAGCTGTAGCAGAGAGGACCGAGAACGATGGGGCACATGAGACTCCACTAGCAGCTCAAAACGCAACCGCAGATGACCGGGACCTCTTGGAAGAATTCGTCATCAGAGATAATAGAGATATGCTAGGTGAACACTTCAACCTGATGAATGGAGGGGTTATTCAGCCGGAGTCTAGGGATTTGGGGGTAATGCCAGATGGGGTTGAAGCTAGTAGCAATGAACCTGCGAATGCGACGTCACACAGAGATTATGCAGAAGATGCCAATCTCTCCGGCCAGCCTCGGATAGGCGGCTCTGAGACGGGACCTAAATCCAAGTACTTTAGGGAGAGCACTCTTGCAGAAACCTTCACTGGAACCCCTGCGGAAACAACTAGCTATTTACCAGGAAGATGGTCAGATGAGGACTCTCCCGGTTTATGAAAACGGAGATTGTCCTGTAGCGCAGGAACCCTGCCGTCCGGTTATAGATTTGGCAGTATTAGATGTATACTAGTACCTCTAGTGAAAAGTGGCAGTAGGCAATCCCTGCAAAAAAAACTCGCTCAAATGGACACCCAGGAATGCCATATTAATCTATCTATTCTTCAACATCTAACCTTCGCAGAAGTGAGGCGTGACCAGCAAGACTACCAAACTAATTACTGCAAATTCCAGTGTTGTTCAGCTTGCTGGGACCGCAGAGTTTTCGACTTCGTCCTTGTAATTCTTAGTAGATTCCTCAAGAGACATCCTCCCCAGCTCCGCTATACACTCCTCGATTTGCTTCTTCTGGTCGTTATTTCCCAGCGGTTCCTTCCCCGGTTCATGAGTAGCTTTTGTCTTGCCGGCGCTGTCGTTCTCAATTGCAGCAAGCCTCTTTCTCGTCTCCTCGACCTCGGCTGCTTCCCTCTTCTGTCGCTCTTCTTGCTCCATGGCCTCCAACTCGTCATCCACATCGCCTTCATTAACTACGGCATTGGTGCTAGTAGCCTCGGATATGGTTTGCCCAACTTCATCAACCTTGCTCATCTCTTCCCTCAGCTCTTCAACAACAACCTCTACTCGCTCAACGCCGCCCGCTTCCGCGTGAAGCCCCTTCAGAACACCAGTACTAGCTTCCATCACTCGTACGATCTCAACTTGATCAGCGGCCTGCTCTATCTTAGCGTATACCTGCTCCAATTGTGCTAGCATCTCAGATCTTTGAGTAAGGTTCGTTTCTGCAAGCTTCCTCGACCGGAGGGAGGCCAGAGCCACCCCACGGTTCTTTGAACTGACGGCATTCCGCGCTGTAGCAGATAGGGTGTCTATTCGAGACGTAAGAGTTGACACTTGTCTTGTGAGATCTGTGATTAAAGTTTTGAGGGATGCTATTGTTGTATCTTGAGTCGTGATCGTTGTGGTGAGTTCGTTTGGTGATTTAAATTTAACGGTCTGCAAAAGTCAGCCAACCGTGTTGGATATAAATTTGTACACAGATACCCATACTCTACTATCAAAAGCCAGCTCCCGTTTGTCCCGAGCAAGGAATGTAAGGAGGACGTTGAAATCCGTATGTGTGAGATCAGATTTTCCGTTAAAGGATTTGACGAACTCGCTCATGAACATTTCCTTTGAGAATATTCTATCGACTCTGCTAGCCCGACCTGACAAACTCCGTAATATATTCTTTGCTGCTTCCTGTACGGGACAGCGTCACTCTGAGCTCATAAGAAATTATCATGTAGATCGACAAACCTCTACATTCGCCAAAATAACGAACTTTCCCACACACAGTTTGTCCTCCCCCGGCAGCCCAGCGGCAAGACTCAGCTGCCTCAGCCCCCATGACATAACCTGCCACGGCATGACAACCCAGCTTTTATGGTACATACTCTCCGTCGCCGCCAAAAAGTCCGAAAGAGGGATCATCTCCTTGCGCGCAACAGCTTCTTTCTGCTCGTAGATGTGTCAATACCGCGTCCTTTCTCAACCTGTACCGACTGGCACTGACAATGACTGTCCCCAGCGCAAGCGGCTGCCCCCATTCCTTCGTTTCTACCGCCCGTAGCAATTCTTGTCCAGTATTCAAGACAAGCAGATCATTCGTTGCGCCCGGGGCGGGAACCAGCCCTTCTCGCGCGGCGTGCTGAAGGGCAGTACGCCAGGCTGAAATATTGACAGCGTAGCCATCAGGATTCGTTGTTTGTTGGTGTCGAAAATCGGAGTATAGCGAGGGCAGGCGTGCTCTGACGTCGTTGTGCCAATATTATTGTTGGATTCAAAACAACACGAAATATGACTCGGGAATATGTGGCCAGCGTTACTTACCGTCGAAACTGTTCTTCGTGGTCGAGGATGAAATTTAGGAGTTCGCTCATGTTAGGTGAGATAGGCGTGCTGGGGGTAGGCAATGTTGTTGTTCGGCACGGACTTTGTTTTCTAGTGATTGTTGCTGTGGTGCAGAGCACTGATGCATTGAATGATCATATCACATGATCCATCTTTGAACGAACCCACCGTGGCAGAGACGGAAAGGGATTTCAGAATTGTTTAACTCACAGAATCATGTGCAGAATATATTTACGGAAGCTAAATCTAAGTGCTGCCCTAGGCTTGAGTGTCCTGTGCAAAATGTCCCGCTAAGCTGAGAGGAATCCTGGAACGCCGCTTGAATGCTCACATTTTCCATCAGAATGCATAGAAATGCAAAAGGACTACAGGCGGATTGCAAATAATCATTCCGCTTTACGCGAGCCTTTATTCAAAATTGTCATCCATTGGTGTTGACTCGTTCTCCAGCATCGTACCCAATGGGCCCACGTCAAGCCCGCCAAAGGGAGATGATCCTCCCCCTATCAGGCTTTTCCGATGGCTCCGATGATCCAGCTTCTCGCTTTCTTCTTCCACGACCATTGTGCCGTCCTCATTTACTAGGTAGTCCGATCCATCAATACCTCGAGCAGCATTTAGGTTAACCCTTAATGTATGTCGTAATTCATCCGTAAATGCCTGCATCCCTTCAAACGGGAGACCGGTGTCTTGCTGGGGGTGTATCTGGCCATATATCCTGATTGCCTCATCCAGGCACTTTTCCGCCTGCATATTCTTGCCCAACTTCAACCACGAGTCTGCCGCAAGGATGTTCCACAGAGCTGACTTTCGTCGTCTGGAACCCCAATATCCGCTTCCTGCCCCTCTTCGAGCTGCGTACGAGGCCGCAACTCGTTCCGTAAACAAAGAATGTCCGACAGGGCCCACAATTTTCATCTCGAGCACTCTCGAGCCCCATTTAGCAGCATCGTCGGCGGCTGACCCTCCCCGCAATCTCAGAAGTTCGACTCCTACTGCAATGCAGCGAAGCGCTCCATAAGGCGCGGCGCATCTCGTAATGTATGAGTATGATGCAGTTTCGAACATCTGATCAACGGTCTCAGATCGAACTTTGGAGCCCAAAGCCTGGGGGCTGAGCAAGGTGCTTATGGCAGCCATCTCATGTGCTCCGGCGTGGTATTTCCATGCCTTGTCGTTGCTGAAATCTGTGCGAAGTAAGTCATAAATTCCTTGAGCAAGCTTCCAGTCCCGCAACATAAACGCGTAATCTCCAAGTTTACGCATCATTGCTTCCGGGGCGTCTCGCCTGTAAAAACCTTGAAGTGGATCGTAGTTACTGTTCGAAGCGGCTGACGTCGCTGCCAATCCCGATCCCGAAGCCACTCTGGAAGAAGCCCCAAAGCCAGTCCACCGTTTCGACAATGACATGAAACGACCACTTATCCCTCGCCTCCGAGAAGCGACTTGGTCATTCCAAGTCGTAATACAACGTTCCATAAAGGGAACCACCGATTGCGTGACCATTTCTCGAACAAAAGTCCGAATGGCTGTTGCGTCAGACTCAAAAAGGCAAGGAACTGCAGGCTCGATGTCATCGTTTGCCTCTAGCAACACGTTAGCACAATATTATCCGCATATAGCTGCAGCTCACTTACCCCGAAATCGTATTTCAGAAAGGTCTTCAGCGGCCGACATCCATTCACTTAAAGGCATCCTTACACTGTCGTCATCTGTCGGGACGCATTGACTGCTTCGTAGCCTCAGTAAGTGACAGTGGAGCCCAAAGTGTCTCTTCATCTGATCGAATAATGCAGTAGACTTTGCAATGTCATCCTTCTCTTCATCATGGACCAACACATAATACCTTAGATACTCGCTTTCAACCCACGATGGCAGCCTTCTCTCGCCCCGGCTACCACTCTCGTATAGCTGTCGTAGTGTCTCTATGGGAGACTGGTTTCTCGAGCTAATAGCAATGATACAAGCAACAGGGTGTGCGAACGTTTCGTGAGGAGTCAGAGGGAATCCCGATAGTAATCTCCGTAGATAAAGAGTGTAAAACGGCGAAGCTGACGGACCAGGTTGGCCAGCTGTATCCCTGTAGCCTAAAAAACCTGCAACACAGCTATCTGCTACAACTTCCGCATGTGCTAGATGGCGCTCTACTAGCTGCTCTATTTGGTCAACATTCCCTCCTGTTCGGAGTCCGGGGGTATACCGCAGGGCTTGGATAATTTTTGCCCCAACGAAGGACCCATTTATCCCCGCCTCAAGCCGTTCAATAGCTCGCCTCTCAGCAATATGGGGGTTTTCCAAGCCGTCTCCTAGACCGACAAAACGTACGCCAAAATCGTCCCAGCTTCTGCTCGCGCCAATACTATCCCTCACCGTCACTTTCCCCTGTACCAGATCTCCAAATGGGCGCAGCAACTCCCGAAATCCGCCTTGGAAGCCTTTTTCATTTGCAATTTGATCCGTGTCAGCTGATGCATGGATCGCAATATGCGGTACGAACGCTCGCATTACAAGATCCTTCACATCGTCTGGCTTCCCGTCCTGCGATATTCGAGGTGAGCCGCCGGACGCATTAATGGGAGAAAAGATATGGCTTGTCGCCATTGTTGTGGATGGCGTCTCCCCATTTGGTGAGATTGACGTCGAGGTAGGGGTGGTGGAGGTTGAGGCGAACAGAGAGGACAGTGACGCATTTGAAGGCTTATTAGACAGCCGCGAGACGGAAGTAGATTGGGATTGAAGGTGAAGTGGCGACCTGGATTTGGACAGTGCTATGGACGCTGCGGAAGCAATAGACGGGGGCAGTTTGAGCGGCGAGCCATTATCTGATGGTGTCATGGAAGCCACAGGCGCAGGATCCAGAAGGGCTCCGCTAGCGACCAATCCACCCGTTTTGCAATAGAGACGTCCCGACGGGGACAGATGGATACTTGAGTCGCTAGATATTTGAGTGAGAAACGATGAGAGCTGGTATGGATCTATTTCGCCATACACCTTAAGTTCGACGAGGCTGGAGGTCCGCTGTTAGTGGATAGGGCTGTCTGCCAAGAGTCGTGGCTGCATGCTCGGAAGAGAGCAAACAGCTTACGGAGTTACTTCATACTCCGTACTGGGTATGTTATACATAACCACACGCGACTCAGCTATTCTCTCGAATACGCATCCGTTTGTATACGGACACATGTGGATGATCGACGCACGACTCTATCGCTTTCACTACTTTCACCGCCTTCACTGGCCTGCTATATTCCACCATCGGCGTCTCAACCTCAGTGCCCGGCTAAGTGACCGAAGTACTTCCCCAGACCGACCCATGCCAGCAGTGAGGCAGGTAAAGCCATCTCCAAAAACACCGCTGGGAGAGCCCATGCCAAGAATTGGGCTAGTGCAACCACGTTCCACGACATCACCTCCAAAGGAGAGGAAGACTAATAGGATGGCTTTGGCTGCCCAGAGTGCATCAGACCCAGAGATCATATTTAAGCTTACTCCCATTGAGAGTACTCTCCGCCGACTGTTTATTGATGTGGCCGAACATATCGACAGCTCACCAAGGCAAGCCGTTGACTCAGGTGTGAAACTGCCAGAGGAATTGGCCAACGCAAAACTCGAACTACGATTTAGCGGTGGATGGGTACGAGACAAGCTACTGGATATCCCGAGCAAAGATATTGATGTTGCAATAAATAAGATGACTGGGTATCAATTTGGTCTTAGACTCAAAGAGTATCTGGATATCCCAGGCAATTCACAACGATACAATCTCGAAGATGCAGGTCAAATACAGCTGGCAGTTTCTAGCTCTGAAGGCCAAGCAACCATTGTGGGGAGCGAGAATACCAAGCACAAAGGCCTCGGCGGACTACACAAGATAGAAGCAAATCCCGAGAAGTCCAAGCATCTGGAAACTGTTACAACAAAATTACTGGGTCTGGACATTGACTTGGTAAATTTGCGAAAGGAAACCTACTCGGAAGATTCACGTAACCCGCAAATAGAGTTTGGGACTCCAGAGGAGGATGCCCTGCGTCGGGATGCAACCGTCAACGCATTATTCTACAACCTCCATAATATGACGGTTGAAGATTTTACTGGCCGTGGTCTCGGCGATCTGAAGCAGGGGATTATTCGTACACCGCTTGAACCCTACCAAACATTCAAAGATGACCCCCTCCGGGTATTACGATTGATACGCTTTGCGAGCCGGTTGGGCTTCGTGATTGATGAGAAAACACAGAAATCAATGGCTGATAATATCATAAAGGACGCTCTCCGTGTTAAAATCAGCCGGGAGCGGATCGGAGTTGAGATGGAAAAAATGCTTAAAGGTCAGACAACTGGAAATGCGGGAGTGTGCCTCAAACTGATAACGAGAAACCTCCAGGGAAGAACCCCTTTCGAGCGCTCGAGCTGATAAGCCGTTTGGGTCTCTATAAGACGATATTTACAGATCCGGCATCTATTGCCACTTCTAACCCGGACTTGGCTAATTGGATGGAAATACTCTTATTTGTAGATAGATTACTTCTCTCAAAGTCCTTATCCGAGTCAGATTCAATGAGTAGGATCCGCAACCTGCTAATCCGGGAAGCACATGACTACTATCTTGCATGGATCCTAGCAGCACTTGCTCCATGCGCTGAGATGGCGGATGTGCCAGCTTCAAAACCAGGGAAAAAGGGAACACCTATGGCAGCTGCAGTAGCTAGGGAGGGCCTAAAGATTAATAACAAAGTCTTTGATGTTATTGTAGGATCCTGCAGACACAGTAAAGAAATCAGGAGCATGGTAACTGCGCTGAACGAATCATCTAATTGTGGTTCCTCTAGTCCAGAGCATGACGGTTTAATTCAACGGGGCAGTTACGGGATGGCTATAAGGCGTTGGGGTAAGAGCTGGCGATCCTACGTTCTCCTTGCTCTGGTGCTCGACTTGAAGCCGATGGTAGATGCAATGACACATGAAAGTAGGTTTTCCCGATGATTACTCGTGTACTTAGTTGACACGGCTTCTTCCAGATACACCGAAGCAGGTAAAGCCTTTGGACGATTTTGCTAAAGGATTGTCCTCGTTCGAACGCACTGCAGAAGCCTTTGAAGGCTACGCGCAATTCTTAGAACGTCTAAGAGATTTCGACATCCTGGATGCATATTCGATGAAACCTCTTGTTGATGGGAAACAGCTTGCTTCATTATTGAAGAGCAAGCCGGGGCCGTGGATGAAGCCAGCGTTAGATGTTGTTATGGAATGGCAACTGAGACACCCACATGAAAAGGATCCGTACGGGGCACTTTTAGAACTAGAACAGCGTAGAGAGGAACTAGAAATTACGTAGCTTAGCAAATTATAAAGAGGCGAACATATCCAATAGCCTTGTGCAAGTGATTCGACGGAAGAACCTTATAATTATGTACGAATGGATCCAAAATCACGAAGATGGCTTCTAAAGCACAAAATATAAGAACCAATACCTCAAACCACAAAACTTGTGGGGTCTTGTGCCGTAAAGCCGGGTAATGCCCACACTTTACTACGTTTTGAATAAATAGTTCTACGCCAATCACCAAATACCTAGGAACTCGATTCGTACCTGGGAATGGCGCTACATACTCTCCGCTCATCCGCAAGAAGCGCAATCAGTAAAGGCGAGAGAGAGGCGTTCCCATCCCGGTTAGATGTGTCGTCGAGTATGGAATATCATCTTTGAAACTTGTGGATACACTCTAAACCAGAAGCTTAGATCTTATATCGAAGCCAACGCTCTCTGAGCTATTAAGGAATGTCATTTCGGGCCCAAGCCTGACATATGCGGAGGTCATCTGCTGACTTTCTAAAAGACGAGGTGCACAGCTAATTTTTGGAAAGGTCCTTGAGAGCCTTTATGTTTTAGAAGCTTGTCTTCGGGATCAGAAGAGCAAGGACGGTTTCGAAGAGGGAGAATTCGATGGCCTATGTGGCTGGGTTCTAGATGTAATAGTCCCTAAGCCGAATCTCACAGACGATGGAGGAGAGAAAGGTGCGAGCAAGACGAGTGGCGCCACTACAGAATATAGACGTTAATTGGTTGGTTCAGTAGAGTCAGCCAAAGCGCTATCTCTAAATCTTAAGCTCTTCCTCGCACTGTCCTCTCTTGGAACCAGCTTTCTTAAGATATTAGATGAACTACTCCCCCTGTCAAATTATTCGAATCCGGCCAAACTAACGATAGGCCTTGCCGCGTTCACAGACAGGAGAGATCCGTGGACAGCAGAGGCCTCCTTCGAAAATGCGACTTCCCTGCTCTCAAAATACCATGTGCTAGCCTCTAGATCCGACATACTTATTGAGCACATCTTCAGGAGACTCATAAGACCGCTGTTCGTAAAGGCAAAGCACCCAGCAATCACTCCTTTAGGGAGGAAGGCTATCCAGCCAACGATGCGAAAATTGGATTTCCTGAATGAGACAGAAAATAAGCCATGGAGGTTCGATCAGATCCACAGCTTAACCGTATTCCGATGGGCCCTCCAAAACCTCGAGGTACAAATATGCCCTGCTACTTCTACTGTTGGTTTTCACCTAACCCCAACAGGAACACCTTCTTGAAGAAAACTGGCCCCTAATCATTCCTCCCCTCCTTACCCTCATCGACGACGACCTCACGCAGGCCAAAGCGAAAGGCTGCGAATTGCTCACCATCCTCCTAAACACCACTCCGCCCGCCCTGCTTAAGCGGACAGGGCTCGGTGAAGTGCTTAACGACGCCGTAATGCCATGTCTTTCCTATCTACCGTCACTTACCCCAGAAATAGGGTCCCTCTGCCTGTTGAGGGAGGCTTACCCCGCGTTGGTCACTCTGGCGCGGGTAAGGTATCCGACGGAGGAAAAGCGAAAAGAGAGGATGAAAATGCTAGACCAGGTCTTCCGAACGGGCGTGTTGGGTGGGTATTTTCACTGTGGAGAGAATCCCAAAATTGTGGAGTGTCTTGTGGAGCAAACAAGTGTGTTGGTTGAGGAGATGGGTGTGTGGTCTTCCAGGCATCTGAAGGTGAGTTTGGCAGACTTGCATGCGGAAGTCAGCGTCTGACTAGGCGTAGGATCTAATTCCGCTGCTGTCGGATGTCCTGGCCGTACCGTTTGGAATGGCTTACCCCCAGCTTCTTCTGGCGGCTGCAAGGACGCTGCAAAAGGTCATCCTCATTGACTGGCCAAGGATTGCCGGCTATAGGGCAGAGATATTACGAGGGCTTGCCTTCTGCTGGCTCAGGATAATGGAAGATGAGTCAGAGGAACAGAGTTTCCCAGACTTGAAAGGGGCAGTGAGAGGCACAATGAGGCTACTCAAAGCAGCGGTGCAGAGCGAGGTAGATATCAACGCGGACATCGATACAATAATTAAGGGCGACGAACGCTTGGGCAGTCTAATGATATAGAAATAGCTAGTCTTATCTACCGAATAACCCCCATTCGAACTTGGTGTGAGATACTTCAAATGCGAAGTGAATGCTCTCCCAACGCTACGCTCTAACAATTTTACATTCACACTATACCACTCGGCCGACACGCGCAGAATGAAAAAGGGACATATTCCATCACGGGTCGACTCTCTGCTGTTTGAAAATCGACTTTCCTCTCAACCATTTCTGATATGCATTGTATCTCTTTTTTGGAGCGTCTGATTCGCTCACCGTTAGTGGATTCTCCGAAATAGTTACAAAAGCTTCATAGTCTGCAATGTCTTCGTCGCTGCAGTGAAGATTCGCGACTGCTTCCGGAGATATACTATTGACGTACTCAAGGAAGTCTGAGCTAGGATTCGGGGGTGTCTCCGTCGATACAACCAGGGGCAGGTTCAATGGATGGCTGATGTATCTCTCATACTCTTCGGCCTCATTCCGTGTTACGGATGGGTTTAGCCAGTTTTCGACGAACTGATCGAGGGTCCATTGCGCTGATAACGACTTATCTGGGGTCGTAGTCCGAACTGGTTCAGCTAACTCAAATCCGTGGTTGTGTGGATCTTTCATGATTCCCTGAGGTCCGAGTGACTTCTCGTTCAGTTGCGGCTGCAACCATCTTTGAATCGATGTACGTTTCATTGCTGTTGTGCCCTGCGAGACTTGCGAGGACCCGTCATCACTAATGTCGTCTTGCGGGTCCACTATTGTAACTCCTTTCTTATTCTTCTTTTTCTCGGGAGGTTCTTGGTCGTTGCCCGTTCGCACTCGAAACGGACTGAGGTCATATTTGCCCTCTTGGGTCAACTTCAGGGGGATATAGCGTAAAGTCGAGTTCATCTTAAAAGAGAATATCTTAAGAAATGACGAGACCGCTAAAGGCCGATAGTACTCCAGCCAGTAGTCATCAAAAAACTCTGACGATTGCTTCAGTAAAACGCCCTGGGGCTCAACTACAGAAGGAATATCTCTGGGCTTCAGATATTCAGAGGTATACCAATTTGTGTAGCTTCGTCGATGCTTTTCCGACCACCCTCTTGGATCGGCGTGGTGAAGATAGTAGTCCGTCGCCAAGTCCCAAAGCATTGGCTGGCCTTGGGCAAAGATGTAATTGCCAAGGAAGAGGTTGTAAGCTTCCTGGCGTTGACCATCCAAGAAGGAGTTGTTATAATATCGCTTAAAACTCTCAACCATGTCTCTCGAGTGGCTTGTCCACTGATTGATTTTTCGGTAAGTCTCCATCGTGTTGACCAGATGGGATCCTCCATACTGAACAGCGATCGTGTCGCCATGGTCATGGTACCTCATACACAGTGAGCTTTACACTTATACCAACCGAACGGCTGACTTACATGTGAGTGAACAAGTTGACTGCGTCTGTGTCATAATCAATGGACGTGTCGCTAATAACTCCGAGAGCATGAAGTTGATAGCCTAACGCCCGTTTGCCTATTACGAATTGAGCAGCGTTCGTTCTATCTAGGCAGTCAATACAATTCGTCCTTGCCACGCCATTCTGCATCAACGCCGGCTTCGTTTGCCCATCCCCATTCCGGAAAAATCCCGTGGTGGAAACCACTTCCTCGGCGATGGCCTCAAGCGTGGCAATGACGTCCTGGTCTCGGCTTACAATAGTGTTAGCACGCAAGCCCTCCACTAAGTAGACAAACCGACCTCTTTGACGCCCTACTCATATCCCAGGCTTTGTGGATGATCTTCTTGTCGTCCGGAAGGAATTGGTTAAGATAGGCTATTGCATTTGTGTACTCTTTGAGCAGTTTAGATTCCCTCGGTGTACGTTCTCGTGCCTAGAGTTGTCAGAGTCCGGCCCTGTCAAATCGCTGCACGAATACAGAAAATACCTTGACGAGATTTAGTGCATATATCGGTGCTCCATATCTCTCAAACAGGTTATCAAAATGAAGCGCTGCTGCGCTGTAGAATGGATCAACCAAGTTCACTTCGAAAACGTCAGCAATGGACTGTAAAAAGCCTAAAGGAGGTGTACGCACATTCTATTGGGGGTTTTGGCTTCACTCCAGTGTTATCTTGGGTCCAGTATAGCGGGATGCTCCCTCGATGCTGCACATACGATGTGTAATTCGGGTTTGCATACAGTTTCGGTCCCGGTGCGTGGAATGAGGTTGTGAGCATCTCTGATACAATTTGTTCTGTCTCGACGTCGTTTGCAACGTATCCCTAGTATACCGTCAGCGATAGCTTCTACATCCGATAGTGTGGTTCTAACAAGGTCATTTGCACCACGCTTCAGAAATCGTGCTCCAGCAAAGAAACGAGAACGCCTTGCAATGATTGTTATATAGATTGACCGGCCATAGACGGAAAGAGCTTGAATTTGTATAAGTATTGCATATCTTTGATATATCAAGGAGTGACATACTAGCTTGATCGACATAACCATGCACAATGGGGAGGAACCAGTCATACGTGTTTTTCAAGCGCTCTAACACTGGTTGCAGGAGATAATGATTCCAAACGAACATTGCATTGTGGTCGTGCTTATCTGGGTGGGCCAGGCCAAGCTTTAGAGCTTCTCGTTCTCGAGTGATATTATGCTGTAGTGTCCGCGTAATCTCGTACGAGTAGCTGAAATAAAACGACCTCGAGAGATCCAGGTTATTAAGAATGGCTAGAAAGCGAGCTTCTTCGGTATTTCTATCAGGCTTGACCTTTGCCGTTGATGACGTCGTTAGTGGGACCAGCTCTGTTCCGTCTATTTGGTATATATAGTGCCCTCCTATCATCGCTACTTGACTCCGCTTCGTAATCAACAACATGTAGTAAGGCCCCGTGAACCTGATAAATCCCAAGAGTCCCCACGTACTACTTCTTAGTTTCATGCCTCCCGTGCTCTTGTTACCATCATCGATTGCATTCAGAAGCTGATTCATTTCCTTTTTCGTGTACACCATCTCGTCCTCAGTGATGCTCAAGTCCCCGGGTTCAGTGGTCCGGTCAATCTTGAGGATTCTGAAGCGGCTATCCATAATATCCCCTCCGACCCCGTAATATCGAGTTGCAGTCTCGTACAAAGAGAATTTGTGCATTTTGCAGACACCTTCCTGGCCGATATCTCCATATGCTTCTGAATCACGCCCCTTTTTCTGAGCAGTATCGTCACTTGATGTGCGATCAAATGACTTCGCTACTGCAGGCTCCTCGTCTTCGACTAGTGTTGACTGGGAATGAGCTTGTGGAGATGCGGGAGGATTGTTTGAGAGTTGCGGGTAGTTGGGCGTGCTGGGCCTCTGCGACTCTTCCTCGTTTGCGTCGGGGACGACATGATTGATTCCTTCCCAGCTCAGCGTTGGCTGGGTGGTCACAGCTTGCGATAAGGTGGTCTGCACCGACGGTTTTCGAGGTGCAGGTACTGCCTCAGGATCCGTTTGATGATCCATAGAGAAATCTGATTTCTACATGCGTTGGGAAGCAAGCAGAGAAGTCGGATGCAACTATTATCAGCACAGATGCATTTGGTACCCACACAAGATGGAACGCGACAGACGTATCGCATGTATCTCGCATGCACAGATACATGCACACATTGCCGAATGATGTCAAGCATCAACAAATCCGGACAGGGTTTGCTCGGTTGATCTGCTTACTCATCTTTAATCGATAACGATCCGAGCCAACGCCTAAGCCCAAAACGCCGCACATTCACATGCTGCAGCTTGAGCTTAAACTAATGCGTGGGGGAGTCAGAGAAGCCGTAGCACATGCATGGCCCTTTTCTACCCCGTGGATGAGAGACGCAATGGGGCCTTACCAAAACTACTCCATCTGGTATACAACCGCCATGTCACCACCCCCATCGCCACCCTCTCCCTCCGTTAGAGCATCCTCCATTCTTAACTAATGTATGCCTTCCGCCGACATGTCTCTGCCTTCCGACGGGTGCGACGAATTATGCGCTCGAGCGAAAGCAAAATCTGCGATGATTGAAGGCAAGCGATATAGTTCTTTTCCTGGCATGTGACAGGCGAGAAACACTTGCTGACAAACGTTGAGGACTTCAGATATACTTCGCGAAGAAGATGTACGCAGAGACAATTCTCATCTAGACGACAACATTGGAGGTTCAACTAACCGAATTTATTTTTTGCAGCTCTATAAAGTTCTTGGGGCCAGAAGAGATTGTACCCCTGTCGAATTGCGACGATGTTATCTCGAGAGATCCAAGATATGCCACCCCGACAAACCGCCGTTCAATCCAAAATCGACAAGGCGAGATAATCCATGAAAACTCCTTTTGAGAAACCGATTCCTGACCCCAGTTAGCAGCGCATTTCAACGGCTCGGTTTTGCATTCGAAATTCTAAAATCCCCATCGTCCCGTCTGACGTACGATCGAGCGTCGAAACAAACCTATTCCTCTTCTAATTTTTCTGACCGACACAATTTTCTAAGTGGCGAGCAGACCTTCCGAGGGGCTGTAGAGGCTATCCTCAACGAATTCATAACTGGCGATTTTTCCATGGTGCGGAAAGGTCTCGAATCCCTCAACAGGCAATACCCCAATCTCGTTAGTGAAGAGGTGGTGGTTACTGTTGAGAGAAGCTTTCTCAGGATAAGGGAACTTGTTCTGACGACCCGGACATATGCTCTACTTGTCTACATCGAACTTGGCCGGATACACCGGGTTCAGAAGCGCCTCATGGATCTAGGATACCTGGATGTAGTCGGCAGGATGCGACTCACGGTCCACCTTGTACGAGTTACCTTGGCCGTCCCAATGCGAGTGGATAGAGCCTTAAAGCGAAAAGAAGAGCGAGAATTGAGAGCGAAAGCGGCAGGACTTCAGGCAGCGGGTCTCCCTCAACCCGAAGTGTCCCGCCACGCTGGCATATTGAATGACCGAGTCAGCAAAGTCATTGAATTCATCGTAGGAGAGGCCGGACATGACGAAGAGGCGGACGAGGCCTGGAACGCCAAAATGCGAACTCCAATGACTTCATCAGTGTCACACTCCTCTCGATAACATTCACTTGCCTTTTTGTTTATTCCATTTAATTCACAGTTCTCGCCATTTACCGTTCGCGATCTATTGAGCGATCCTTCCATTCAGCGAGGGGAACCCGGCGTTGCAATGGGTCACAGGTCTAGGAGTTCTTAGGCATCATTCAAAACCTCGTGCTTTGACTGTACAGATAGATCACTTGCATTTTCTATCACGTTTTGGCTGTCCAAAAGGAAACCATTTCCATTATCATGCAAGAGAAAAACATGTGAAAATTTATGGGCTATGTGTACCGATGGTGTTCTTTGATACTATTCGGTGTGCGGAAAGCTCCCAGAACGAAACGACTGCGATTTTAACATCTGAGCTACACTATGCATGCACGGGATAATTTCAAAGTGGCCGAATCCGTGTATTGCTGCAACCGGTATTTCCTCCAACCCCCCTTTAAATACACATTTCGTATTAAAGTAGTACAGTTGTAGTCTGACTCCAATCTAGGTAATAGGAGGTGCTAGTTACCACAATAGAGTATGCAACGCAACTTCAACCACGGGTACGCAGACTGAGAAATACTTACCGAATCCTTACCTAAATTAACGTATCTACACAAGAGTGTACCAGTGTCCCAGGATCCCTAGCTTCCAGTCTTTATATATAAGTCATCAGTCTATTACAGACAAATGCTATCAGAATTACCTAATAGGTTTAAAGATTCTGTAGTCATCAATTTAATATAAACCAATAAAAGTATTTATAATAGTGATATTTTAAATATTGTGAAATAGGGTATACTGATATGAAGGTTCCGGCCAAAAGTCTTCGGGCACCCCCCTAAGCGAGGCCTAGCCTTAAGCGGGACCCCAACTAAATTTTACTTACCACTTTTAACTACACCTGCGCATGCACCCGTCTGCACTATCTGATCCTATATACTCGCACAACAATGGTTTTTAAGAAATATGATGTCGCTGTGCGCCTACAAGTGCTTGCACTTTACAAAGAAGGCATTACTCCTAAGCGTATTACTGAAATTACTGGTGTGTCAAGGAATACTATCTATAACCTTAAGAAAAAAGTACATAAGTAGGGTTATGATTTCAAAAAATCACGTATTTTGAAAATGAAGTATGTGGAGGATGTACCACATTTCAAATGCCCTACAGTGATGATAGAAAAGAGAAAAGAAGTTATTAAAGCATGTACAGAGTAATCATAATAGTAGAGAAAAATTTACTGAAGAACTTAATTGGTTGATTGGAGTTTCTGCAAAGACTGCATATCGGATATTGTGTGAAGCAAGAATAATGAAATACAAGCTGACTTGAAAATCAAGTTTTACATAAGAGATAAAAGATGCTCAACTTCAATTTACTTTAAAACATGAGCATTAAGAACTTGAAGATTGGAAAAATGTAATATGGACTGATGAAACTGGTATGGTATTAGGACATTGACAAGAAAGTACCCATGTATGGCGATTGATAGATAAACGCTTCTATAAAACAGTTGTATGCAAAAGATGAAAGAAGTGTTCAGAATTTATGTTTTGGTGATGCTTTTCTTATGACTGGAAAAGTCTTATGCATATCTGGAAAATAAAGATAACTACCGAAAAGAAAAAAGCACAAGAAATTAATCAGTTTAATAGAATTCTTGAATCTTATATACATCAATTATGAGAAAAACAGACAGCACAATAACATGCAAAACTACGATTTTCTAATTGCGATTAATAGCTAATATAGAAGTTTACTAAATAAACTGGTAAATTAGAGCGCAGAGGTGGAAAAGGTATTAACTGGTACAGATATTAAAAAGTAATATTGTAAGAGAAACTTCTTCTATTTGCACAAGAGTGCAAAAAGACTTGACCACATATAGTAGTACAAGAAGATAAAGCTCTATCTTATGCAAATTCTCTAAAGAGCAGGTATTTAAGAAGTTTAAAACCAAGTAGTTTAGGTGGCCAGGTAATTCTCCTGATCTCAATGCCATTAAACTTTGTTAAAACTACTTAAAATGAAAAACTACATATAGAGAAGCATCAACTTATAGTTATTTAATGGAATATTGCTAGTGGGAAGATTAGATTGACCTAGAGCAAAAATGCATTCAGGCTTAAATCGAGCACATTCTGCCTTACATTAAGAAAGTAATTAGATTAAATAAAGTCAACAAATATCAAGAAGGCCGTACAGTTAGTGTAGAAGGAAGAAAAAGAAGAGAATATAGTATTTACTCTCATGTATGCACTTGAATATGTTATATTTATTTTATAATAAATAAATATTACGATATAGTCATATTACTATAAACCTTCTCCTCAAAGTCTTTGATCACAGGCACAGAAATTTGGGTAAGGTACCTATTTAGTAAGACATTTTGCTAAATGAGATGCTTAAAGACTTTTGGCCAAAACCTTTATATATATCACTTGAAATTTAAAATTATTTAAGATAATCTATAATAAGTCTTAATTGTTTTAAAGTCAAAAATGTAAACTCTTCCTAAAATAGATTTTAACAAGGTAATATATAGCTTTATTTAAAGATAACTTAAATAATAAACTTTAATTATACTAAAAGCTAATTCTATAAAACTGTTATAAATATCATGAGCTTTATCAGAATAACACTATGAATATAGAAGTGGTATCAAATACTATAGAATCAGATTATGGTTTTACAAAATTAGAGATAATACATATAGCTTAGCAAGAATGAACTGAATATAAGAATAAATAGTACTTGTTAAAGGCAAGTAAGGGCTAAAGTAAGGCTTGTGCAATTAGTATTTTTAGTGCTAAGAATATAATCTACAACAACTTAATAAATTATTTATACCTTAGTCAAGGCAATAACCTTAGTCAACTATATAAATATCAAGTGACTTAATTAGAAAGTAATTGACTATATGGAAGTTCTACAAACCATAGAATTTGAAACTATTAAATATAAACAAAGGACTAAAAGAGCTAAAAGACACTTGGTAGCTAAAGGACATATTAACTAGATATAGTGAGTAGCTTGAGAGTAGGTAAAGAATTATGAGTCTTGATGATTTAAGTTCTATTATTAGACTTAACATAAGTCATATTGTGAGTTATACTAAGAGGTATATATATTTAGTAGTATAAGTTACTCATTAGTAGATAGTTAAGAGATCAATAAAGAGACGACTATAAATACTGTGTTGAGATCTCAAGGAAAGCATTTTCTTTTCCTTCTTCATTGAATGTTTTGTTAGTTTAGCAATTGAACTTTATATCAAGAATTATTACTTCAGATATTTTCTAATATAGTATAACAATTTGACTCTGATAAGGTCTTGTCTTCTAGTTAGTTTTGATGTTCAGCTATATGGTAAGGCATTCTTAGGGTGACTGTGAGATAGATATGTTGATCCTGTATACTGATATAGCGAAACAGTTCTACTACAACTATATTAAAAGATATCTTGGGCAATAATTCTTAGTATAAAGCTTATATTACTAAACTAACAAGACATTCAGTGAAGAGAGAAGAAAAGACGCTTTTCCTGAGATTCCAATACTATATTTATAGCTACCTCTTCACTGATCCCTTGGCTACCTGCCAACGGGCAACTCTGTCACGGACATCCCAAGTCTGATCAGGAACGCCACAGATATGGGAGTAGCGCTAGAATCATTGAACCGGATCGCAAACCTATGGGATATGAATGGCTCAGACGGCTCGGCAAGGATGAACTGAATATAAGAATGAACAGCATTTACCATAGGCAAGTAGAGCCAAAGCAAGAGTTTGCATAATCAGCGCTCTCAGTACTAAGAGCATAACCTGCAGCAACTCAATAAATCACCTACACTCTAGTTAAAGCAGTAATCTTAGCCAGCCACATGATTGCTAGGTAGTTTGGCCAGGAAACGACCAGCCAACAGGAATTACCACGACCTATGGATGAGAAACTGTTGGTCGTGGGTAAAGGACCAGGAGAGCTAAAGAATATTTAGCAGCTGAAAAACACGTCAGCTAGGTGCAGTGGGCAGCTCAAGTATAGATGGAGAGTTGTGAGTCATGATGACTCAAGTTTCATTATTGGACTCAGTGTGAATCAGGTGTAAGTCACACTGAGAAAAGAACATCTCAAACAGTATAAGTCGCCTATTGACAGGTGGTCTAGAGATTAGTGAAGAAGTAGTTATAAATATAGTGCTAAAGTCTCAGAGAAAGTGTCTTTCCTTTCCTCTTCACTGAAAGTCTTATTAGTTTAGCAATATAAGCTTTGTACCAAGAATCATCACTTAAGGATATCTTTCAATATAGTTGCAGTAGGACCGTTTTGCTATCTTAGTATATGGAACTAATATACTTATACCACAATTACTCTAAAAACACTATGCCGTATATCTAAATACTAAGACAAACTAGAAGACAAGATCTCATTGAAGTCAGATCATCACAGACTCATACCACTTGATGTGTTCTTTCCTCTATGACTCACATCTGACTCACACCAAGTCCAATAATAAAACCTAAGTTATCGTAACTTACAACTCTCCCTCCATACCTAAACTGCCTACTATACTTAGTTGATGTGTCTTTCAACTGCCAAATGTCCTTCAGCTCTTCTGGTTCTTCTCTTATGACTAATAGTTTAGCATTTGTGGATCGTGGTAGTTTCTATTAGTCAACTGCTTCCTGGCTAAACTACTTGGCAATTGTATGGCTGACTAAGGTCGTTGCCTTGACCGGGATGTAAGTGATTTTATTGAGTTACCACAGGTCGTGCTGGTTACGTGAACCCTTGTTTCAGCCCCTACTTACCTATGGCAAGTATCATCTATCCTCGTATTCAGTTCATTCTTGCCAAGCCGTACAAGCCATTCTTAATTCTATAGGTCCACAATTCAGTCCAATAGTACCAGCACCACTCTCATGTCCATGACATTTCTAATGAGATTCAGAATATTTGTGGCACATAGTTATAGTAGAATTATTTCGCTATCTAAGTATATAGGACTAATATAACTATTCCACAATTACCTTATAAATATCTTACTATATACCTGAACACTTAAGACAAACTAAAAGATGAGACTTTATCGAAGTCAGATCATCATAAAAACAAATATTTAATAAAGAGAAAAGAAAAGTACTTTCTATTGCTTTTTAAATACTCTTTATTATCATTTTTTATCAAATTACTATGTGTACTATTAGGTAATTATATATTCTATTATTATTGTATTAAAGGATAGAGTACCTATTTAGCTATCAGTATTTCTTAGATAGTCATCGCTCAACCTCATTAACCTTATTATTACTACTAATCTAAATATGCCTTAAAAATGCAATAAATATAAATTACAAACTATTTAAGAAGTATACAAATCTAACTATCACTCTATAATGCTAAACTTACCACTTAGTTTACTATTCTTTTTCTAAAAAGTATAATGCCAAGCAAAGTTTTGTGTCACTCTAGTTATAGTAATAAATTTGAATATATTTACTTATAGAGAATATATTCTATTTCTAGACTATACTAATTATTTAAATTCTTCTTAAACTAATTTGTTTTCTTTTGAGTTGTCTTCAGTATTTTGCTTAAAAATATTTTGTAGTATATTGTAATTTCAACTAAATTAAGTCTATTTTTAGCTTTTACTTTATTCCTTTTCTTTGTCTTTACTTTTTGTCTGTAAAGCTGTACTGTTAATAACTTTAAAGTAAAAAAGATTTTATTGAGTAAAAAATATTAGTTATTTATTTCTAAATCCATGAGGTCATTCTTTTATTTTAACAATAATTAGATTAAGAATTAGCCATAGTTATCGAGCAATTGATTAAAAAACTATTAATAATAAAGGTTATAAAAGTAAAGACTCTGATTATTAGTAATGCATTTTCTTATTATATAATAATAAAGTATACCTATAAACTTAATAAGAAATCAATAGTACTAATAATATAAAAATGAGAAGCTTAAAATCTGTTGTTAATCAAAAGTACAATATAGTGCAAATAAGGTAATATGTTTAATAAGGGACTTGAAAAACAATATTTAAAAATATAATAAAACTTGAGACAATAGATATACTTATCAGTGGTTACAGGTACCAGATTATTATAGGCAGAGTGATAGAAGGCTATAGAGATGGGTACTAGAGCTACTAGTAGGTCTCTTGTCGCCGGTATACATAGGGCAACCTTCTTACAAGCCGATGGCAGTAGTAATAGAGCTATTAGAAGGGCGCTATAAATGTAGTGTATATACAAAGGGTTTTTGACTGGTAGGCAACTTACAGTAAGCTGCTCATCGAGTTTAAAAGGCTTCAGCGACGCTTTTTGTCCTCTTATTTATTTACCTAAACACTGCCGATACTACTAGCATTGCTTAAGGCAACCCAGTCATTACTTATCTTGGTGGCCAGGTTGTCAAAGCTTGGCCTTGACGCTGCCGTGACAAAACTCTATTCCTTATTACAATTATATTAACTTGATATTAATTATATTAATTTATTAATATTAGGTTGAGCTTTTGTAAGACATTATATAAGTTACTAGTAAAAACTTGTAAATAGTACTTTATAACAGAATATGCTTTTTCCACTTATAAGGTTTCTTGATGTTTAAAGTAAAAATGTTAATCAGCTCAGTATTGAATAAAATATTTCTGATAGTTATTAAGTCATGTAAATTTTAAATATTATAACATTAGCTGATTTTGACTGTATTTTATTTGAAATAGTGTTTAGTTTCAATTGTAATTATTAACAGTAGGAGAGGAAATAATAAAGGATATTTTGTTAGAGACATCTCAGGCCTTAAGCTGCAGGATACTATGAATACAGAAGTGGTATAGAGATTATTAGATTAGATCGTAAACAAAGCTTTACTAAGTATAGCATATAGCTGAGAGAGTCAATTACTAAATATAAACAGTAATAGAACTTGTTAAGGTTTAGTACTCAAAGTGGCAGTATACAGTAACTGAAATATATAAAACTCTATAAACTATAGGTTCTGGAACTATTGAATGTAGATGAAGGATTAAAGAAGTTAAAAAATACTTAGTAGCTAAAGAACATGTTAACTAAATATAGTAAGTAGTTCAAGTATAAGCAGAGAGTTATAAGTTACAATGACTTAAATTCTATTATTGAACTTAGTATAAATTATTTTAAAAGTCATGTTCAAGTAGTATAAGTTATCTATTAGCAAGTAATTAAGAGATTAGTAAAGAAGTAGCTATAAATACTACATTGAGAACTTATGGAAAGTTTTTTTTCTTTCCTCTTTACTGAATGTCTTATTAATTTAGCAATTAAACTTTATACTAAAAATTATTACTCAGGATATTATTTGATATAATTGTAGTAGAATTATTTCACTATCTTAGTATATTAGACTTACATAACTATTTTACAGTTATTCTACAAACTCTTGCCATGTACCTGAATACCCAAGATAAACTAGAAGATAAAACCTTATCAGAGTTCGATCATTATATAATATAAAAAGCAATTAACAAATCATAAAAACCTCTAGACAAGAACTAACTAAAGATGACTTGAGAGAGAAGCTGACAAATCTCAAACTAATTGAGATAGCAGAGGGATATATATTAATTAGAAGTAATGAGTCATACATTAATTGCATACAAGTAAAGAGATATCACGAATATCTCAAGCCTTATTAGGAATGTGACAGACACAGGAATGACATTATTACCATTAGATTAAAATGCAGACCTATAGAGTTAGGTATAGTACGTATGGCTCAGCAAGAATGAACTAAATATAAAAATAAACAGTACTTACCGTAGATAAGTGGAGGCCAAAGTGAAGTTTACACAATCAGCATTCTCAGTGCTGAGAATGTGATTCGCAGCAAACTCAATAAATTTCCTACATCCTAGTTAAGGCAACAATCTCAATCAGCTATATAACTGCCAAGCGACCTAGTCAGAAAATAATTGGCCAACAGAAATTACCACAACTTATAGGTGCAGAATTGTTAGTTATGGAAGTAAGACCAAGAGAGTTGAGAGATACTTAGCAGTTAAAGAACATATTAGCTAAGTATAGTGAATAGCTTAGGTATAGACAGAAAGTTATGAGTTATGATAACTCAAGTTTTATTATTAGACTCAGCATGAGTCAAGAGTAAGTCATATTGAGAAAAGGATATACTTAGCGATACAAGTCACCTGTTGGTAGACGGCCAAGAGATCAGTGAAGAGGCAACTATAAATATAGCATTAGAATCTCAAGGAAAGCGTCTTTTTTTCCCTTTTCACTAAATGTCTTATTAGTTTAAATGACAATCTAACTCTAATGAAGTCTTGTCTCCTAGTTTGTTTTGGTGTTCAGGTATACTGCAAGGCATTCTTAGAGTGACCGTAGGACAAATATGTTGGTTCTGTATATTAAGATAGTGAAATGGTCCTTCTGCAACTTATATCGAAAGATATTTTAAGCCATAATTCTTGGTATGAAGCTTATATTGCTAAACTAACAAGATACTCAATGAAGAGAGAAAGAAAGACACTTTCTTTAAGATCCTAATACTATATTTATAGCTGCTTCTTCATTGATCTCTTGGCTACTTGCCAATGGACAACTCATACCAATTGATATGCTTATTTCTTGATGTAACTCACACTTGACTCACGCCAAGTCCAATAATGAAACCTGAGTTATCATGACTCATAACCCTCCATCCATACCCAAGTTGCTCACTACACCTAACTGATGTGTCCTTCAACTGTGAAGTATTTTTTTAGCTCTCCTGATCCTTCATCCATAACCAACGATTCCGCATCCAGAGGTTATAGTGATTCCTGTTGGCTAGTCATTCTCTGGCTAGATCGCTTGACAGTTGCATGGCTAGCTGAGGATATTACCTTGACTGGAATGTAAGTAATTTATTGAGTTGCCACAGGTTATGCTCTCAGTGCTGAGAGTGCTGATTGCGCGAACCCCTGCTCTGGCCCCCACTCATTTACGGCAAGTGCCATTCGTCCTTGTATTCAGTTCATTCTTACTAAGTCGTTTATGCCATCCGTATTCTATAAGCTTATGATCTGGTTCAATAGTTCTAGTACTATTTCCATCTCTGTGGCTTTCCTGATAAGGCTCGGGATGTTCATGACAGTTTAGCAATAAAGCTTCGTCTCAAGAATTATCACCTAAAGATATCCTTTGATACAGCTGTAACAAGACTGTTTTACTATCTCAGTATACAGGACTAATATAACTGTCTTGCAGTCATCTTAAGAATATCTCACTATATACTTGAAAACTTAGACAAACTAAAAAATGAAACCTTATCAAGGTTAGATCATTATAGAAGAGTATGAATTACTTCATAACTCAGATTTTCTTATTTGAAATTTGGGTTGTAAGTCATACCTTAGCATAATTGTAATGTAGTGTATAATCACCCAATAACCAATAATCAGTAACTTGATGAAGAGCTACTAATAAAGAGTACTTAAAGAACAACAAAAAGTAATTTTCTCTTTTCTTTATTAAATGTATTATTTGAAAGTTTATTACTTAGTAATCTAAGTTTTATTGCTTGAAATATTAAAAGATATAATTGTACACCGTCTTGTTGAATTTCAGCTAAGTAATTCTTCTCTCTAGTAACAAAAAAACTATACCTTTAAATTAGAATACCTTAAGTTCAAGTAATGTGCACTAGTATTACTTACTTCATAGTATCTTGAACTTTCACTGCTACATATTTTCTCCTTGCTATCTACAGTATAAACTTTTAACTCTTCACCTCAAGTATTAATATTAATATTGATATATTAAGTACAGAGAAGGTTTTTCATTTATGGGAATACATTATTAATTATATTCATTAAAGCTATATTATTGTCAATAACTATTATCTTTAAAGTTGAAATATTCTTTATATTTATTACTAACCATAGCATTTTTAAAGCTGTTTCATATTTCTCTTGAGTTTTACTAGACAGGAAAATGAATGCAGTATAAAATATAATATTTATTCTTCAGAAGAGATATTTAATAACAATTTGACTTATATGTATAGTTTACTAACAGAACTTTTAAATATTGACATAGTAAGGTAAATGACTTAAGATATCCAAAAAACCAAGATATGGTTTTATTCTTTAGTATTGTCAGGGCCAGCCCTAAAGCTAGCCCTTTTTGGATTGCTAAAACAGTGTGGACGATGTCAGGTCAAACGCCGAGCGCTATCACAGTGACATCACGAGGCTCAAGGATAAGGGTCAACAATATATGGAGGCTCCGCAATGCTATATGCGATGGACTGAATTCCAATGGCTTAAGAACGTTGATTTCTAGTGTAGAACTAATCGCTGCTTCTGGGAGAAGCAGCCTTGTGGATTTACATATACGTGCCTCTCGGCACGCTAACTGCATGCGGCGTGATGGCGCACTGCCGCCGAGCCGCAACCACAGTCCTCACCCCTTAGGGCTTCACGTTACAAGTATCTAGTTTATATTTATAGTTATATATCATAGTTTGTAATTTCTCAAGTATAGCTTCAACAGGAAAACTGTAATATGGTTGAGTTGCTGCAGGTTACATCCTTAGTACTAAGAGTGTTAATTGTATAAGCCCTACTTTAGCTTCCACTTAACTTCAACAAGTACTGTCTATTCTTATATTTGATTTATCCTTGCTGAGCCATATATGCCATCCTCAATCCTGTAGAACTGCAATCTGATTCAATAATAATTAATGCTACTCTCATATCTATAACATTATCTTAGTGAGACTTGGGATGTTTGTAATAGTAAGGCAGCTGAAATTAAGAGCTGTTACTATTCTCTATAAAGAAAATAGCAATTAATTCTATTAGGAAAAAAAGTATAGAGAATAGCAATACCAATTCCTTATACTCTTTTACAAATTAACTACTTGACTGCAGTATACATATTGCAACCATGACTATATTGAGATTACTTTATGATGTAAATTCTAGATTCTGAACCAGCTAATAGCCATCTCCAAAGCTGTAAACAACTATTGAGCATATTACTATTACAACTTCATAGACTTAATATTGCCTGATAGTTTTACAAAAATGTCCAGCATGATTTTTGTTTCTTTATATCTTTCAAAGTTAATTAAGATTTGCAATAGATATAACTAATGCAATTTCTTGTGAAGTAAATCTAACTTTTAATATAAATATGATCTGCTCCACTCTTTCTGCTATAAATTTTTGATGTTTAACATGAATCTTTAAAAATATAGTTATACTTTACACTAATAACAGATAACTCCTAAGACTTGTTAGCCTTTAAATTCATTTTGCATTGAAAAGAATATTCTATCTTTTGACTTTTTTTTACGATATATTATTCAGTCTTGAGATTTTCTACTTTTTGCACATACTAACTGCTTTTAAGTTTTGCTAGCTTTTCCTAACTACAATCACATGTCCATAGCTTTGTCTAGACTGGCAAGCGGGTTAGGGTAACCCAATCCAACTCTCTACTGACCCGCCAAGGAGGATCGGGTGGAGGTCTTGGCAATTTCTTGGCATTTCTAGGTATTAAGGCGAAACATCGTAACTTATATAATCAGAGGGCATGTTAAAGTGGGTTAGGGTTTAAACCCATAACACTCTTGGCAAACCCTAACCTAACCTGACCCAAAACCCTGCATAACCCGACGACCCGATTGCCACACTAATCGCAATTTTGTTTTTTAGCCAAGTTGTGGGAAATTCTTTGAAACTACATAAAGTTTCTTGTAACTTTTATAGTGACACTGGACATGTATATAAATCAGCTAACACCTTTCAGCCCATTTCTTCCTTGTACAAATTTTCAACCATATTTTATATATAGGGTATCAAGTTAATGATCTTCTATATTTTTTAGTAACTTTTCTAGCAATCTGGGGTTCAATGTGATATCCTGTTTAGTGTGGCAATCGGGTCGGGTTATGCAGGGGTTTAGGTCGGGTTGGGTTAGGGTTTGCCAAGAGTGTTATGGGTTTAAACCCTTACCCACTTTAACATGCCCTCTGATTATATAAGTTACGATGTTTCACCTTAATACCTAGAAATGCCAAGAAATTGCCAAGACCTCCACCCGATCCTCCTTGGCGGGTCAGTAGCGAGTTGGGTCGGGTTACCCCAACCTGCTTGCCAGTCTAATACTGTTATTTCTTTTTGCTGTTGGCTATTTTTTGAATTGATTCTAGGATAGTCTTTTTCTAGGCAAGTTGTAAATGAATGTTTAATACTGTATACACTTTCTAGAAAACCTTATAGTAACCCTTGTTAAAATCAGGCTATGTCAGTACTCAGAAGTTGGTTTTTGGGAAGGTGGATAGTGCAGGGGGTACTCGTAATACCCAAGGAATAGAGAGGAAGTACTTGTGTTCACCTGGAGAATAGGTCATACCAGTGAGGATGTTTATGTTTACCTGAAATTGAATTTACAGGGGTGTTGTCTGATGTCTGTTACCCTACACCTATTACCCTGCACCTGTTACCCTACATTCAATACCCTATACATATTTCATAGGTACAAGAGTTAGAAGGTGAAGGCCTATGTTAGGCCCTCAGGATAACTAGGTACCAGGTTGAGTCCAGGCTTGGAAATGCCTAACACTTGGGCTTATGTATACATTTTCGCGTTTTTATATTTTCTTTATTCTATCCAATGTGGCTTCTGTTCCCAACATGGCTGTTGTATGGCAGATGGCTGATTCATTGCTTTTCTCATACAAAAATGGTTTCTTTGAAAAATAAAATTAACCCTAGAACATTTGCTGGCGGAATCGCGAGTAAACGCATCCCGGTGGGTATATAGGGAATACCCAACTTGCTACTTAAGTTCTGAGTCAATAGCTTGTCATTTAGGCAAGTTATCAATTAAACAAGTTGTTTAGTATAATTTAGGCTATTGCTTAACTAGAATTTAGTGACCTTAGTGACCTTGAATACCTGTAACTCAGTTGAAGCAGTCTACTAGGAGAGATCACTTCTTGTAGGACTTTCTAAAAACCCTAAATATTATACAAACTAGTCAACATTTCAGTCTTTTTCAAGTTTTCAATTGTGTTTAGTATGTAAGACATTAAGACAATAACTTTTTACATTTTCTAATAACTTTTCTAGTGATCCTTCATATATCATCAACTGAAGCAGAGTATGTAAGATACCCAGAGGTGGCAAAAGAGATAATATAGCTTTATAGAATTTTTGCAGAAATTGATCAGTGAATCTCTATTTATTAAGAGAAGAAATAAGGCAAGTGGGAGCATTCTCTAGCACAAATTTATGTGGACAATCAAGGTAACATTGATCTCACCAGCAATCTAAAGTATCATGACAGAATTAAGTATATTGATATCAAATACTACTTTATAAGAAATGCTACCCATAAAGAACCAGTTGATCTTAAATATTTACCTTCCAGTCAAAATACAGCAGACATTCTCACAAAGCCTCTGATGAAGGAAAAATTTGAAACTTATAGAGCAGAAATGAGTTCAAGTAAAGTTATAAAGTAATATTAGAACTAAAGGAGCAGTACTCTTCCTCCTGCTTTGAAGTTTCTCCTATGTGATTTACTTAGAAGCAAAAGAAGATTTAATAAGGCTGCAGGAATTAAGAATAATAAGGGCACTCTTCAGACTCAAGCAGTTCTTAAGTGAGTAGGGGTATTGAAATTGTTGAAATGGCAATTCCTCACCACCTCAGCTCTTAAATTATAGTGGCAATATAGTGTCGACTTTACTCAATATAGTAATAAGGCCATACAACCAGAATTACCACATGTAGTATATAGAGGCTAGTGATAATTATAGTCTAGAATATAGAAAAAGTGTTTTCTAGTGATCCTTTTACAACATTTGGAGAGTAACAAAAAGAACTTCTCTTTTTTCTCTTTATTAAAAATTATGTTAAATTATTTATTACTTAGTAATCTAGATTTTAATGCTCAAGATATTGAAAGATATAATCACATGTTACCTTGTTAAATCCTAGCTAGAAAATGATTCTAGTCCTTAGCAATGAGAAAACCATGTTTTCAAATTAAGTTACCTTGAATACCTTAAGTTCAAGTAATAAGTACTAGTATTATCTATTTTGAGATACTTAAAATCTTCGTCATTACATTTTTACACCATATGTCAAATGACTCTGAAATACTCATAAGTAAAGAATACTAGTACATTTATACTGTTACAAACATTTTGAGCCTCATCAAAATAATGCTACAAATATAGAAGTAGTATCAATTACTATTAGATCAGATTACAATTTCACAAAATTAAGGACAGTATATATAACTCAACAAGAATAAACCAAATACGGGATAGATAGTACTTGCTAAAAGTAAGTAGAAGCTAAAGTGAAGTATGTACAATCAGTACTTTCAGTGTTGAAAGTGTAACCTATGGCAACTTAATAAATCATCTATACTCTAATCTTAGCTAGTCATAAAAATACTAAGTGATTTAATCAGGGAGCAATTAACCATATAAAAGTTCTATAGACTATAAAACCCAGAACTGTTAAATGTGAACAAAGGACCAAGGGAACTAAAAGACACTTGGTAACTAAAAGATATATCAGCTAGGCATAGTAAGTAACTTGAGTATAGGCAGAAAGTTATAAGTCATGATAACTCAGGTTCCATTATTAGACTTAGTATTAATTATATTATAAGTCACATCAAGAGGTATGCATATCAAGAGAGGTATGCATATCAAGTGGTATGGATTATTCATTAACAGGTAGTTAAGAAATCAATGAAAACATAGCTATAAATACTACATTAAGATCTTAGGGAAAGTATTTTTCCTTCTCTCTTTACTAAATGTCTTTCTAGTTTAGTAATTAAGTTTTATATCAAGAATTATTGCTTAATCGTTTCACTATTTTAGTATACAGGACTAACATAATTATCCTATAGTTACTCTACAAACGTCTCATCACATGCCTAAATATCAAAGACAAACTTGAAGGCAAAACCTTGTTAAAGTCAGATTGTCAGAGCCTGCTCTAAAGCCAGAACCTCCAAATTGCTAAAACAGTGAAAATGACATTAGGCCAAATGCTGAATGCAGTCATAGCAATGTCATGAGACTCTTAAGATTAGAGTGATAGAGATAAGATGCTTCATATTACTTTATACGATAGGATGGAATTCTAATAGTAAAACTAATTATAAAGCTGATCACTACTTTCTTTAAAAGTAACATTCTGTACATACATTATAGAAAGGAGATTATGTGTTCCTCAGTATACTAACCATATATGGTACAATAGTGTACTACTACCAGACTGTAGTTCTAGCCCTTTAGGGCTTTATATTATATTGATTATCATATATACTATCTAATTACTTAAAGTCAAAGAAATGTAAAAAAGAAGTTATAATGATAAGTACTAAGTAGTGATACCTTACAGAGCTTATAAGTATAGATGTATATATTATAGGTTACTATAAAAGTCACCATAAAAGTGCCAGGAATATTTTAGAACTATAAACTAACATATGATATTTAAACATTAATTAAAAATATATATCTTAATCAGACAATAGTTTTTATTAAAGTCTCTATTTAAATTTTATAGTAAAGTTCAATGCTTTCTTATTTATTGATATTACCAGGATTTTATTCAACTTCTTTATAGTATTGTGCTTTTCTTGATTATTAGTTTTACTATAAATGCTTACAAATTGTAGTTTTAAATGGAAATAAAGTATTACTATTAAGTAGTTATAAGAGCTATTGTAGATGAATATTATTTATAGCTTAAAATAGTAAATGCAGTGATATAAGAACTTATAGAAACTAAGTTTTAAAAATATTTAACTTATATTACTTAGTATATATATCTTTTGATATGACTTATAATATGATTTATACTGAGTTTAATAATGAAATTTAAGTCATTATAACTTACAATCTCTTGAAGCTGCTCATTATACCTAATTGGTGTATTCTTTAGTTATTAAGTATTCTTCAACTTCTTTAGTTCTTCTTCTACATTTAACAATTTAAGATCCTATAATTTATGGAGTTTTCTATTAGTTGGTTACTTTTTGGTTAGATTGCTTGATAGTCATATGACTAGTTAAGGTTGTTGTTTTGACTAAAATATAAATGATTTATTGAGTTACCATGGTTTATGCTCTTAGCACTGAAAATGTTAATTGTGTAAACTCTGCTTTAGCCTCTGCTCACTTTTAGCAAGTACTGTTTATTCTCATATACAGTTCTTTCTTATTGAGTTATATGTACTACTTTTAACCCTATAGAGTCATAACCTAATCCAATAGTAACAGCACTACTTCTATATCTATAGTACTATCTTAGTGAGTCTTGAAATGTTTATGATACTACAGAACCCTAGATTGTTAGACATGATAAAGGACTGAAGAAGCTGAAAACACTTGGCAGCTGAGAAATATATTAGCTAGTTATAGTAAGCGGCTCAGGTATAAGAAGAAGTTATAAGTTATAATAACTCAAATCTTCTTATTGAACTCAATATGAGTTATATTGTAAGTTATACTTAAAGGTGTGCATATCAGGTAGTATAAGTTGCTTGTTAACAAGTAGTTAAGAAACTAGTAAAGAGGCAATTATAAATACTATGTTAGGTTCTCAGGGAAAGTATCTTTTCTTCTCTCTTTACTGAATATCTTATTAATTTAGCAATTAAGCTTTGTACTAAGAATTATTGCTTAAGATATCTTTTAATATAGTTGAAGTAGTACTGTTTTGCTATCTTAGTATATAGGACCAACATAACTGTCCTATAATTACCTCACAAATGCCTTACCATATATCTGAACACCTTAGACAACTAAGATAAGATCTTATTGAAATTAGATTATTATAGGTAAGTGAGTATAATTTATAAGAGAGTTATTAATTCATTAGAGTAATACTTTAATTAAAGAAGTAATAGCAACAAACTCTAGCAAATTAATAGTGAAGTTTTAATATATTACAAGCTATTCAAATTACTAGACTAAGAAGAATTCAAGATTTTAAGAACCTTAGTACTTAAGAAGTTAACAAGGCCTCTTTATCAATTATAATGAGTCTTAATATGAATGTTAAAATCCTTTCCCCAAATGTAAAGCAACTGTATATGATTTACAAGTAACTTAATTTCCATTAGGGAATGGACAAGGGAAATGACCAGCAGTGATGTCAAGGCTATGACCTTACTATCTTCTTACTAATATAACGATAAGTAAACAGTAAATATCTTAGATCAAACTATATAAAGAGATATTATAGCTGAGTTCTAAAGGCCTAAACCCTTAAAGGAGAGAGCAATTATAATCTAGTTACTTATTTTTAACTAAAGGAACAATAGAAGAGCATTGGGTAATCTTTGAAAAAGCAATACAGTTAAGTTTAAAAGTTATATTGCTGTTCTCCATAAAGGAAATAGCAATTAGTTCTATTACAATACAATGCTAATCCTTTGCACTTGCTTATTAATTAGCTACCTGACTACAGTACATATATTACAATCATAACTTTATTGAAATTATATACTTCTTATCTCAGAATATTAACATTATTATAACTAGTTAAGGTTATTAGGTAAAGACTATCTCAACTGAGATATTGACTTATTTTTTTCAGTTACTATATACAATATACAGTATGTAGACTTAACAGTCTATATTCTAACACATCAAATATTATACCTTAATGAGTTCTATCACTTCTTGTGATATCTATAATATGGAAAAGATGATTAACAAATTAAAACGCTTTATTAGTAATAGATAGGCTGTCAATCGGGTCGGGTTTGTCTCAGACCAAATCACGTAGTAATTTGAAGACTTTGTGGCCTTTTTATGTCAAAATAGGTCCCTGAAAAGGCAAAAATGGGTACCTGATTGACAGCCTACCTACATTACCCTGTACCTGTTACCTTGCACTCTCAATACCCAATACATATTTCATAGGTGCAAGTAGGCTGGCAAACAGGTTGGGTTGGGTTCTGAGTCTTTGAGCCTACCTTCTTGGCAACCTGCAGGTTGGGGTGGGTTGACAACCTAGAACTCAGCCCAATGGGGATGATGGGTCGGGTTTCGCCAAGAACTCTACGCTAGACCTCTTCAGGCTAGTATGCAGCTATGTTGCTATGTATAGTAATGTTCAGAATTTCCTACTATGTGATATGGGGGCTGGGGGTAGCTAGAAATATTGTTATAATTGTTATAGGAGGTCTACAAAATGATTTACTACTATAGGTTATTGAATTGGTAGTTGTAGCTATAGAAATGAAAAGAACCCAAAATCATAACCACTGCAGCATATACACACATTGGGTTACTATAATAATTATTATAAATATGGTAGGAGAGTTTTCAAAGTCCAAAGAGAAAATTTGGTATGATCAAAGTTGAGAAGGTGAAATTGTGACATATAATACAACTACTATCTACTGTTTCTCTATTGATCAAAAACACAAAACCATATATAGATCTTCTTGTATTTTTATTATTTCTCTAGTCTGCATCTGAGAATACAGTCATATTTCTATGCTCTCCAGCATTATTATAGGTTATATCAAAGGTAAAAGTATGCTGTAGGCATTTGAAAGCCTGCTTAACCACTATAAAGTGCCTGTTACCTGAATTGTTGTTAAATTTGCTTAGTGTAGAAACTATATAAGCTAGATCTGGTCAAGTTCCAAGTATTATATACATTAAGCTACTAGTAACTGACTAATAGTAGTATTGTGTATCTAAAGAAGCTGCAGAATTATTGCTTTGAAAGAGTATAGCTCCATAAGTATTGATATTTCATTACATTTATCTATTCTAAACTTGTTGAGAATTTTATGACTGTATATTGTCTAGCATATCTAGATGATTCTAGAGGCTTTATCTCAAAAGATTTGCATACCTAGGAACTGCTGTATACTCTCTAGATTTATTATATCATATCTCTCAAAGAGTTGATGTTTTAACTTGTTCAGAATATTTATCCCTTTTTCAAATATAAGGACAATATCAACAAACAACAGAAGTAGATTTTTAGTATCTATATAAAGATTAAGGTTTGCTGTAGAGTTTTGTAGGCTAATGTCTTGTAGAAATGCATTGATTTCCTAATACCAAGCTTGTAATGCTTGTTTAAAGCTATATAGCGCTTTGTAAAGTCTGCAGACTAGGTGTGACGATCTGACTCCGATGAGGTCTCGTCTCCTAGTTTATCTTGGTGTTCAGGTATATGATGTAATATTCTTTGGATAACCATGAGACAAGTATGTTAGTCTCGTATACTGGGATAACGAAACGGTCCTACTGCAACTTATATCAGAAGATATCTTGAGCGATAATTCTTGATAGGAAGCTTATATTGCTAAACTTAACAAGACTTTCAGTGAAGAGAAAAGGAAAGATGCTTTCCTTGAGACTTCAACGTTATATTTATAGCTTCCTCTTCACTGATCTCTTAGCCACCTGCCAACGGGCGACTCATACCATTTGGGGTGCTTTTTTCTCAGCATGACTCACACCCGACTCACGCCGAGTCCACTAATGAAACCTGAGTCACCATGACTCATACTCTCTATCCATACCTGAGCTGTTCCACTATACTTAGCTGATATGTCCTTCAGCTGCCAAGTGTTTCTCAGCTCTCTTGGTCTTTCCCTTATGACCAACGGTTTGCCGACCGTTAGTTGTGTCGGTTTCTGTTGGCCAGTCGCTTCCTGACTAGACTCCTTGACGGTAGTGTGGCTGGCTGAAATCGTTGCCTTAACAGGGATATAGGTGATTTATTGAGTTGCTGCAGATCGCGCTCTCAACGCTGAGGGCGCTGATTGTGCGAACCTTTGTTCTGGCCCTTATGTTCCCATGGCAAGTGTCGCTCGTCCTCATATTTGGTTCATCCTTACCAAGCCGTCCGTGTCCTATAGGCTTGTGATTCGGTCCAATAGTTCCAGCGCCACTCCCGTGTTTATGGCTTTCCTGATGAGGCTCAGATTGTCCATAACACTAGGTTTACTTATTGAAATTCTTTTGATTAGGCCATATAAACTTCTTCCTTAATTTTGAGATATAGTAATACTAATTTAACGTCAATCTAGTATATTTTTCAGTCCTTCCTGACTGCAATTGCTAGGAGAATGCAAATTGTCTTGAACATAGTAATAGAGGTAAAAGTCTTATCATAGTAAATTCTTTCTCTTTGCTCATATTTCTTTATGATAAGTTTTGCTTTATACTTGATAAAGTTGTTAATATTGATCTTCTTCTTGAAAACCTACTTATATGCAATAACTTTTTTATTTGATTATAATTTCTCAAGACTCTAAATAGAGTTCCTTTGTAAGGAAGTATACTTCCCATTAATGGTCTTCTACTATTGAATATTCTCATACCTTCTACTATATCCCTATAACTAGTAAATTCTTCAGAGTTATTCTGTACTTAAGCTATGAACATGGAGTGCCATTTAGAGGTTAAGCACCATTTAGTAGACTTTTTTAGAATGCTAGCTAACTTCTGTAAAGATACTGTGACATTTGAGTCCATGGACTTCCTTGTAGACTGTATTTCTGCATCTACATTCTTACTGTGTACAGGCATAGCAGCTTTGTGTACAGATATGGTAGTACTATGTATAGACATTACAGCCCTGCTTACAAGTATAGTATATTTATATCTTAAGAACTTTATGACTGTTAAGTCTATAGCAGTATTCTCGTCTAGTTCAATATTAAGGTTATAACTATTTTCTGCTATTTTTAGCAAAGTATTTGAGACTTTTATTACTTGTTCTAACAATATTTTTATCTCTGAAGAATTCTCCTTGTTAAAAACAATATTAGCAGCATGTATAATATTTCTTTAAATAGGGTTTCAGACTTTCCACAACTTGATAGTGTTGAGAATGCACCTAAGTATGATATAGTATCTTATTTTTACTTGTAGCTTTCTTCTTCTCTTAGGAAGGACATATATATAAACATTACATCCAAATTTTTAAAGGTGATGTAAGCTAGACCTTAAGCTATACTATGCTTCATAAGGAGTTTAATTTTCTAATGCTCTAGTTAAGCTTCTGTTGAGGAAATAGACAGTAGTATTTGCTATCTCTATTTAGAACTTAACTCCTTAACTCAGATTTCATTATTAAATTCAGTATAAGTCAAGTATGAGTCATGTTGAGAAAAGAATACATTAAATAGTGTAAGTTACCTGTTGGTAAGTAGCCAAGAGGTCAGTGAAGAAGCAATTATAAATACAATATCAGGATCTTAGGAAAAGTATCTTCCCTCTTTACTGAATATTTTGTTATTTTAGCAGTAAAACTTCATATCAAGAATCATTACTTAAAGATATCTTTTAATATAGTTGCAGTAGAACTATTTCACTATCTCAGTATATGGGATCAACATAACTATTCTATAATCATCTTAGGAATGCCTCACTATGTATCTAAATACCTAGACAAACTAGAAAATAGGATTTTATTAGAGTCAAATTATTACAATATATTAGTAAGTAATTGAATAGACAAGTATATTATAAGGACTGCATTAATTTAATATTTAAAATGAGGTTTGATTTAAATTGTAGCAAATGTTGAAGTTGGTAAAGTAGCAATTTCTCACTATATTAATCTTTAAGTTAAATTGATAATGTGGTAATAAACTTACTTAATATAATAGTGAAACTATATAATTATAAGTACCATATATTGTATATAGAGACTAGTAATAACCATAGTCCAGAAAATAAATTAAGTGCCTTATAATGATTCTTTTTCTAATAATAAATAATCTATATAAAAATAGCTTTAAACTTATAGCTCATATCCTGAATCAATTCATAATTAGTCAAGAATACCTCAAAGTATTATCTAAACTATAATATAAGCTATCACTTATAAAGAAGCTTTAAGTAACTTGCTTAATAAACTTTATAGAGACTCTTAACACAAACAAGCAATTTTCACTCTTACCAAACCTTTTATAGTTAGTAAAAAATAGCTTTAATATTTTCTAAAAGATTAAGAAACTGGAACTATTTTAGTCTTAAAACTATAAGTTTAACTATATAAAAACTTTAGTATAAGACTTAATTATTAGAAGTAATTTTGCATATAAATAAAGCTTCCATAATCAGTCTACAATACTCATAATATTTTAAAAATATTAAAATAGGAATAAGCTATTGCTATATATAGACTTTTCTAATAAACTTTCTAACAACTTTTAATATATATAAACAATTTTTACTTTAAACAAGTATTTTATATCTAATCAAAAATATCTCAATATTTTATAAATAATTAAAAACTGGAACCTATTTTAGCTCCAAATAATAAATTCAAGTGTATAAAAACTTAAGAATAACTCTTAATACTCAATAGTGATTTTACTTGTAAGTACAGTTGATTTAAAAAATTGTTCATATGCTTTATCGGCTGTCACGTTGTCACCTGTCTACTCATAAAAAGCCATGAAATCCCCTAGTAAATAGAATCAAAAGTTAACAATAGCCATCGCAAAGAGAAAAGAACACTCACTTGAAAAGAGAGTTGCTATTGTGGCTTGACGTCGCACTGGAAAGTCTCTCGGTGAAATTTCACAAATTGAAAAAATTGCAAAGAGCACCGTTCAAAGTATTCTGGATCGACACCAAAAAAATTCTAACAAGTCCCTAGCTAGTAAGAAGCGTCCTGGGCATTCTCTAAAACTTTCTACATGGGGGAAGTGACTTTTGATATGTGTAGCAAAGGCAGACACTTAGCTATCTATTCCTGCATTATGTATATCTTTCAAGACAGGTAGGCTGAATATTTCCAGACCGACTGCACTGAAAATTTTAAAGAAGCATGGTTTAAGCAAAAGAAAAGCAAGGAAAAAGCCATTTTTAACAGAAGATTAAAAAAGTGAGCAAAGACGGTGGTGTCAAAAGCATTTTCACTGAAATAAAAAAGACTGAAAAAGATTTATTTGAACTAACGAAGTATGCTTTGAAATTGGAAAGGATAGTTGAATAATATAGGTAACTAGGAAGCCTGGAGATGAGTTTTTGTCTTGGAACCTTAAGCCTTCTTTTAAAAGCGGTTGCATATCAACTAGTGCCTGAAGAGCTGTCTATGGAGAAGCTGTTGGACCATTGATATTTTTACTGAAAGGTAGACGTATGACCATGAATATTTACAGCAAAAATATTTTGGCGTTACATTTGAAGCCATTTTGAAAGAAGATGAAGAAGGAAAATAAGAGGAAACAAGTTCACACTATGGACAATAATGTAAAGTGCTATACTGGCAAGGTGTCAATTGCATAGAAGACTAAAAACAAAATTCCTCACATATGGTGGCCGGTACAATCTCCAGACCTAAATCTAATTGAGAACCTCTGAGCTATTCTCAAACAAAAAATTAGTGCTCAGAGGCACAGAATTCAAAGTGTGAAGGAAATGCAATATGTTGCTCAAGAAGAAAGGTCTATCACTGTGTACATGATATGCGTAAACGGATTTACATGTGTCTACAGAATAAAGGGAGTGTAATCAAGTACTAACTTATTCTTTAGCTTCTTCTCTTTCTTTTAAGCTATTTATCACGAATTTACAACATGAATTAGTGTTACGAGAGCATTTTGAAATTGTCGTTTGATTTTGGCGATCGTACAGACACTTTTTTGAACCGACTGTACATACTTTATAACTAGCCATTAATTCTTAAATATTACTCAAGTAATAAAATAGGAAGAATTAAGTCATTTTTATATATAGAGTTTAGTGAAATTTCTAGCAACTTTTAACATCTAATAGCAATTTTATTTATAAATAAAGTTCATATTGCCAACCTAATGTCTCATATATTATTTCGCTTATTAAATAGAAATAAAAAGCTTATTAAACTACTTTTAAACTATTTAATAAACTTTATTATAACTAAATATACTTACAAGTAATTTTTTATTTAGTTCAACTATTTATAACTAATGTAAGACTTTATATAATAAGTAATTGCCTATAGACAAAAAAGAAAAAAGGATACCTCTTATTACAGAAGTTTAATCATTGTTAATACCTCAAAATCAAGGGTTTTACTGCTATTTTTTTAACTAGATAATATATTAGTATGTTTGAATGCCTATAATTTCTAAATATATTACTTATTAAGTAATTAAATTAAGCTATTATATAGGTTTAGAAGTATCTTGCCTATAAAGTCAAGCTCATACTCAAATAGCAAAGCTCTTTTCTAAAACGCAGAAATAATATTAATTTTCTTTTAGAATTAGTCTTACATCCAGTAGAACATCTTTATCTGCTACATATCTTTGACAGGAATATTGAAACTGTAACTCTCATAATTATATCTCTTAATTTAATACTTAATTGAATTTAGGAAAGTATATTAACTCTCTACAAATTTCACAATTACTAATTTATCTAAATTGTCTGAATTTAACTTTATTATAAATATCTTGAGCCTCAAGTCACAGGATGCTACAAATATAGAATTAGCACAAGAACCATTAGATCAGACTATAAATAGAGCTTTATTGGGTTTGGTATACGGTCAAGAGAGTCAGTTACAAATGTCATAGACATTTCAAGTCTCATCAAGAATACCACAGATACAGGAATGGCGCTAGAACCATTGGACTGGATTGTAGACTTGTGAGACATGGACAGCTCGAACAGCTCAGCAAGGATGAACGGCACTTACCATAGACGAGTGGTGGCTGAAGTAGGGGTTCATGCAATTAGTGCAACCTGCGGCAACTCAATAAATTACCTATACCTCAGTCAGAGCAGTGATCTCAACCAGCCACACGACTGCCAAGTAGTCTGGCTAGGAAACAATTGGCTAACAGGAACCATTACAACCTACGGATGAGAAACCATTAATTATGGATGAAGGACCAAGAAAGCTGAAGAATACTTGGCAGTTGAAGAACACGTCAGCTAGGTATAGTGGGCAGCTTGAGTATAGATGGAGAAGTTGTGAGTTATGATGACTCAGGTTTCATTATTGGACCTAGTGTGAGTTAGGTAAGAGTCATATTAAGGAAAAAACCTTTTAAGTAATACAAGTCGCCCGTTGGCAGGTGGCCAAGAGATCAGTAAAGAGGTAGCTATAAATATAGTGTTAGAATCTCAGGGAAAGCATCTTTCCTTTCCTCTTTACCAAAGGTTTTGTTAGTTTAGCAATATAAGCTTCGTACCAAGAATCATCACCCAAGATATCTTTTGATATAGTTGTAACAAAACTGTTTCACTATCTCAGTATATAGAACTAATATACCAGTTCCATGGCCACCCTAAGAATGCCATGCCATATACCTGAATATCAAGACAAACTAAAAGACGAGACCTCATCAGAGTTAAATTATTATAACAAAATACGAACAGCAATAGGACTTGCTAAGAGTAAGGGCCCATAGTAATAGCGCACAAACTATTAAGTCTATATACTGTATACTGTGCATGGTAACTGAAAAATATAAGACAATATCCCGATCAGGCAATCCTTGTGTAACAAACTCAGTCAGTTATTAGAATGCCAAAGAAGTTATACTGAAAGTAATCGACAAACCATAAAGACCACTAATCAAGAATTAGTTAAGGGTAACTTGAAGAATGAGTTCTTGAAGAATGAGTTAACAGATCCCTGACCAGCTGAAGATAACAAAGGGACACATTAGCTAAAAGGAGTAAGTCATGCAATGATTGTACAAAAATAGAAAAGGTATAAGTCACTTTATAACTTAGGTCTTCTTATTCAAAATTCAGGTATTGAGTTATGTCTTGGCGTAAATGTGATGTAGTATGCAATCACTTAATGGCAAGTAATCAGTGACTTGATAAAGAGCTGCTATAAAGAGTACTTGAAGATTAACAAAAAGCATTTTCCTTTTCTCTTTATCAAATGTATTATTTGGAAGTTTGTTACTTAGCAACTAAAGTTTTATTGTCCAAGATATTAAAAGATATAATTGCATGTTGCCTTGTTAAATCTCAGCTAGGAAGTAATTTTGGTTCTTGGCAACAAGAAGACCACATCCACAAATCAAGTTACCTGAAATGCCTAAGTCTAAGTAATATACACTAGTATTACCTATCTTACAATACTTGAAGCTTTTGCCACTATAGTCATCCCTAGTCAGTCCTAGTCTAAAAGCCTTTATAGTTCAACAATTGCCTCTAGTATAGCTTTTTTAGCATCATGATAACTAGTTAAGTCCATAAAGCAAAGGTTGCCTGATCAGGATATTGTCTCATGTTTTTCAGTTGCTATGTACAGTGCATAGTATATAGACTTAATAGCTTATATACTACTACTCTGAGCTTTTCACTTTAGTAAGTTCTGTTACTATTTGTATTTAGTAACCAGCTCTCTTGATTGTAAACTAAACCTAATAAAGCTTTGTTTGTAATTTGATCTATTAGTTCCTACATTACTTTCTTATCCATAGTATCTTGTAGCTTAAAGCTCAAGATGTCTATAACAAGGACTCTTAGTTAGAAATTATTTAGGAGCAATAACAGAGAAAAGCTGACAAATCTCTAACTAACTAAAATAGCTAAAAAAAACATATTAGTCAAGAGTGGTGAGTTATGCAGTAATTGCACAGAAGCAAGAATAATATAAGTCATAAAGTAACTTAGGTTTCTTTATTTAAAATTTGAATTATAAGTTATGTCTTGACATAACTGTAATGTAGTATGTAACCACTCAATAACAGTTAGTTAGTAACTTGATAAAGAGCTACTATAAAGAGTATATAGAGAGTAATAGAAAGTATTTTTCTTTTCTCTTTATCAAACATTAAGTCAAGTTATTTATTACTTAATAATTCAAATTTTATTACTCAAAATATCAAAAAATATAATCGTATAATACTTTGTTCAATCCTAGTTAAAAAGTGATTTTGATTCTTTGCAACAAGAAGACTATGTTCACAAATCAAATTATCTTGAATGTATGAAATCTAAATAATAAGTACTAGTATAACCTAATTAGGAATTAACTAAAAGTAATTAAAAAGAAGAACTAACAGATTTCTAACTAGCTATAGTAATTAAAAAATATATTAGTTAAAAGTATTTATACAGTAATTGTACAGAAGTAAAAGAAGTATAAGTTACAGTATAACTTAAATTTTCTTATTTGAAATTCAGATTATAAGTTATACTTTAGTGTAACTATAATATAGTATATAATTATTTAATGGTAAATAGTTAGTAACATAATGAAGAATAGCTATAAAGAGTATTTGCAAAGTAACAGAAAGTACTTTTCTTTTTCTCATTATCAAATATTAGTCAAATCATTTATTCACTTAATATATCAAGTTTTATCGCCCAAGATATTAAAAGATATAATTGTATATTATTTTGTTGAATTTTAGCTAAAAAGTAATTCTAGTTCCTAGTAATGAGAAGACTATATTTACAAGTTAAGTTATCTTAAATATTCTTAAGTTTAAGTATAACGATAAAGACTTCAAGTATTATAAAATAAGCAATACTAGTACTCATTACTTAAACTTGAAGTATTTAAAGTAACTCAATTTAAAACATAATCTTTTTATTACTAGAGACTAGAATTATATCTTAACTAGGATTGAATAAGATAGTGTATAGTTATATCTTTTAATATCTTGAGTAATAAAACTTGGATTACTAAGTAATTAATAACTTACTATAAAATTTAATGAGGAGAAGAGGAAAACACTTTCTATAACTTTCCAGATACTCTTTATAGTAGCTTTTTATTGAGTTACCAATCATCTGCTATTGGGTAATCACATACTACATTATAGTTATATTAAGATATGACTTATAAACTAAATTTAAATTAAGAAAACCTGAGTAACTTTATAACTTATACCTACCTTATCTCTGTACAATCACTATATGACTTATTACTTTTAATTAATATATTTCTTAACTTTCTCAGCTGGACAGGGATTTGTCAACTCTCTCTTATTATTACTTCTAATCAGTCCTTAATTAAAGGCTTTTATAGTTTTTCTGTTGTTATTTGTATTACTTTCTTAGTATTGTGGTAATTAGCTAAGTCTGTTAAGCAAAAGCTACTTAACTAAAGTATTATCTTATATTTTTCAGTTATCAAATACTGTATGCAGTGTATAAGCTTGGCAGTTTATACTTTACTACTTTAAGTAATACAATTTTAGTAAGTTCTACCATTATTTATATTAAATAGTTAGCTTTCTCAATTATATGTTATACTCAATAAGATCTCATTTATAATATGATCTAATAGTTTTTACATTACTTTTACATTTGTATCATCCTATAACTTAAGACTTAAAATATCTATAACATTAAATAATATACACTAATATTACTTATTTTATGATACCTAAAGTTTTTGCTATTACATATAAGTATATTTCAAGAAAATAAAATGAAATAGATAATTTAGTTTACTAATAGTTTAAATCTTAACTGTATTGAAAATTTGTAGCCAAAAATAAAGTATTATATTGCTTTAAAGAGAGTGAAAAGTCAAGAAAATATGATTTAGTTTTTACCAATATTATAGGGGGAAATAGTACCTGCAGACTTTAATAAATTTATAAAGAATATACTTAAATGTTGTATAGCTATAATTGCAGCAAAAAGTGATTATATTTATTAGTAAAGTTATTATTATATATAGATATTGTAATAGTAATAGCTCTTAATAAGTTTTACTTTATAATATTTATAATTATTTATTAACCTTCACTGTATACTATATTATTATAAATATCTTAAACCTCAAGTTATAGAATACTATAAATATAGAAGTTATACAAAAACCACTAGGTTAGCTTACAAGTTATCATAGATATCTTAGACCCTAACTACAGAACGCTATAGACATAGAAGTGATATAGAAACTATTAAATCAGATTACAAACAAAGTTTTATTGAGTGTAGTATATAGCTGAGAAAGCTAATTACTGAATACAAATAGCAATGAGACTTACTAAGATGTGAGACCTAAAGTGACTATATATAAGTTATTAAGCCTATATACTGTGCACTATATATGACAACTAAAAAATATGAGACAGTACCCTGGTCAGGCAGTTCTTGCTTAATGGACTTAGCCAGTCACTACAACATTAAGAGAGTTGTACAAGAAGTGACTAATAAACCACAAAGGCCCTTAGCTAAGAACTGACTAGAAATAATTTAAGAAAAGTTGATAGATTTCTGACCAGCTGAGATAGCTAAAGGACACATCAGCTAGAGGTAGTAAGTTGTACAGTGATTGCATATAGGTAAGCAAGGATAAGTCATACAGAAAATCAGGTTTTCTTATTTGGAATTCAAGTTATAAGTCATATCTTAGCGTGACTGTAATGTAGTGTGCGATTACCTAATGACAGATGATTAGTAATTCAATAAAGAACTACTATAAAGAGTACTTAGAGAGTAACAAAAAATGCTTTCTTTTTCTCTTCATCAAATGTATTATTTGGAAATTTGTTATTTAGTAACTAAGTTTTATTATTCAAGATATTAAAAGATATAATTTCATACTGCCTTGTTAAATTCCAGCTGAGAAGTGATTCTGGTTCTTGGCAACAAGAAGACTCTGTCCACAAATTGAGTTACTTGAAATATTCTAAATTCAAGTGGTACACACTAGTATTATCTATCTCTTAATACCCAAAGCCTTCACCGCTACACAAGTGAGGCTTCATTGAGTATGGCATATAGTTAAGAAAGTTAACTATCAAATATAAGTAATAGTAAGACTTATCAAGGATATGTTACCTAAAGTAATAAAGTATAAGTTGTTAAGTCTATATACTGTACACTCTGTATAGTAACTGAAAAATATAAGATAACACTTTAATCAAGTAGCTTTCACTTAATAGACTTAGTTAGTCACCACAATACCAAGAAAGTAACACAAGCAGCAATTAACGAATCATAAAGGTTTCTAGTTAAGGATTGATTAAAAGTAATAAAAAATAGAAGATAATAAATTCTTAACTAGCTGAGATAGCTAAGGAATATATTAGTCAAGAGTAGTAAATTATATAGTGATTACATAAAGATAAGAAAAGTATAAGTTACCTTGTAACTCAAGTTTCTTTATTTGGAATTTGGGTTGTAAGTTATATCTTGATATAACTGTAATGTAGTGTACAATCATTCAACAGTACATAATTAATAACTCAATGAAAAACTATATTATAGACATCTCAGGCTTTAAGCTACAAAATACTACAGATATGGAAGTAGTGAAGAAATCATTAAATCAGATTATAAAGAAAGCTCTATTGAATATAGCATACGGCTAAAAGAGTCAATCACTAAATATAAATACTAACAAGACTTACTAGAGTGTGGTACTTAAAGTAATAATGTGTGGCAACTGAAAAACATAAAACAAGACCCTAGTTAGACTACTCTCACTTAGTAAACTCAGTTAGCCATCACAGTACTAATAAAGTAATATAAAAGACAACTAATAAACTACAAAGATCTCTAGTCAAGAACTGGTTAAAAGTAACTCAGGAGGGAAATTGGCAAATCTCTGACTAACTGAGATAAGCTGAGAGACATGTTAGTCAGAAGTAATGAATTATGCAGTGATTGCACAGAAGTAAGAAAGATATAAGTTACGAAGTAACTCAAGTTTTCTTATTTGAAATTCAGAGTATAAGTCACTCCTTGGCATGTCTGTAATGTAATGTACAATCACTTAATGACAAGTGATTAATAACTCAATGAAGAGCTACTATAAAGAGCACTTAGAAAGTAATGAAAAGCACTTTCCTTTCCTCTTTATTAAACATATTATTTGGAAGTTTTGTTACTTAGTAATTCAAGTTTTATCGTCTAAGATATCAAAAATTATAATTACATGTTATCTTGCTGAATCTCAACTGAGAAGTGATTCTGATTCCTAGTAACAAAAAGACCTCATCTATATATTAAGTTATTTAGAACACTCAAGCCCAAGTAGCATACACTAATATCATCTATTTTATAATACCTAAAACCTTTACTACTACAAGCTACTATAAAAAGTATTTAGAGACTAACAGAAAGTACTTTTCTTTTCTCTTCATCAAACATTAAATTAAGTTATTTGTTACTTAGTAATTTAAGTTTTATTATTTAAGATATTAAAAGATATAATTGTACACTACTTTATTAAATCTTAGCTAAGAAGTAATTTTAATCTCTAGTAATGAAAAAACTATATTTACAAGTTAAGTTATCCTAAATACCTCAAGTTCAAGTAATATACATTAATATAGTCTATCTTATAATATTTAAAGCCTTTGCTATTACATATGTATAGCAATTAAAAAATATAAAATAATATCTTAATTAAGATAACTTTCAATTAATAATCTTAACCAATTATAATAATATTAAAGACTTTATACAAAAAGTAATTAATAAATTACAAAGTTACTTCATTAAGAATAAACTATTATAGAGAAATAAAAAGAGTTGAATAAACCTTAATCAGTTAAATAAAATTGAAAGATATATTACTTAACAGTAATAAGTTATATAGTAACTATATAAAAAAAATAAGAATAATATAAATTATAAAATGTAATAGTAAAGACTTTAAGTATCATAAGATAAATAATACTAGTTTATATTACTTAAGATTTAGGGTAATTAGAGTAATCTAATTTGTAGACATGATCTTCTTATTGCCAAGAACCAAAATCACTTCTTAGCTGGAATTTAACAAGGGAGTATACAATTATATTTTTCAATATTTTAAATAATAAAATTTAGATTATTAAGTATCAAAAAATATTTAATAAAGTAAAAAGGAAGAGTATTTTCTATTACTCTCTAAATACTCTTGATAGTTGCTTTTTATCAAGTTACTAATTACTTACTATCATATAATTGTATACCATATTACAGTTATACCAAAGCATAACTTACAACTTAAATTCTAAATAAGAAAAACTAAGTTATACTATAATCTATACTTTCCTTACCTTTGCTCAGTCACTACATAATTTACTACTTCTGACTAATATGTTCTTTAACTATTTTAGTTAATTAAGAATCAGTTAATCTCTTTCCTTAATTATTCTTAGTCAATTTCCAGCTAAAGGCCATTATAGTTTATTAGTTGCTCTTTATATTACTCCTTTAATATTGTTATAACTAGCTAAACTTATTAAGTAAAAATTACTTAACTGAGGTATTATCAAATTTTTTGCCAATTATTATACACAGTACATAGTATATAAGCTTGGCAACTTAAACTCTATCATTTTGAGTAGTATACTCTTAATAAATTTTATCATTAATCATATTCAATAATTATCTTTTTCAGTTATATGTTATACTTAATAGAATCTTATTCACAATTTGATTTAATAATTTCAATGCTACTCTCAACTTATAGCTTAAAATATCCATAATATAAAGTAATTTGGATCTTCTTAATTGAAAATTAGATTATAAATAATTATTTAGCATAACAGTAATAAGGTATATAATCACTTCATAGTAAATGATAATAGTTTAATAAAGAATAACTATAAAGAGCATTTAAAGAGTAATAGAAAATATTTTCCTTTTCTACTTCATTTAATATTCTTATAAATTACTTAATAATTTATATTTTATCACTTAAAAATATCTTTATAATATTATTATATATTGCTTTATTAAATTTCAATTAAGGTAATTCTAGTCCCCAACTTTGAAATAATTAAAACTATACTACAAGTTACTTTGAGTATTTTCAAGTCTTAAATAATATATAGGGTTATTTATCAAACTACCACGATTTTTGAAATTATTTACTCTGATACCATCACATTTTACCAAAATACCACTGTTTCAGTTTTGATCATAGCCAGTGGCAGTTTCAACATTCTGAGGCCACGCCTTTTGCCCTAATACATTTACTACTTGAATGAAGACTGTACGAACACAACTGGACAAAATTACAGCTGTCGCGCTGCCAGATTTCACTAATAGTACTTTTGCCACTAGGCATATCAATTGCTAACTACAGTTAAGCGATACCCTAATCGCAACTGAATTTAGCATGTGGCTTACCTATTATAAGCTCAACTTAATTCTTCGCACAATGAAGCTACACAAATAACTGCACCGGGCACCACACTAGGTAATATAAATGTCCCACAAATATTGATATGAAGTAATAGAGATCCCAGGAACTTAGGTAAATGTTATAGGGTGCAGATTATGGGACAAAGTTATACAGTGGTAAATGGCTGTAAATAGTGGTATTTTAGTAAGATGTGGTGGTACCCAAGTAAATAGTTTCAAAATTGTAGTAGTTAAGTAAATAACCCTAATATATTTTAATACTCTATATTTTCAAATACTTAAAGCTTCATTATTATATAAAATTAAAGTAATATATATTAATATTATTTGTTCTTAAATACTTAAAGCTTTACTATTATATTATATTATTTCTATATTTATAGTATCTTATAATTTAAGGTTTAAAGTGTTTATAACATTAAAATAATTTATAAAAAGAGTTTAATTCTTTATAATAAAGCTTTTCGATAATATCTTTATAGTTTATAATTAACCTATTTGTAATGAATAATAATTTTTGAATATTAAATAAATTTTGTTATAATAAATATTTCTATTATTATTAACCTTTTTACTATTAATAACAAAGATATTCCTTAAGCTAATAACTGTGTTAATTTTTTTTTTTCATAGTAACCTGTCTTGTATATATTATTTAGTCTTCTAATATTTTTAATAAAATTTCTTACATTTTTATAGAGTTGTGATATTTTGAATTTTTGTAAAGTTATAAGAGATATTAAACTTGAGAGCAGTGCGAGTTGAAAACTTTTGGCTACTGCTCTTGCAATATGGCCTAAAGTGATTCTAGTAGGCTGCTGTACTATTTTGAACACATTAAAATTCTCGGTGATTTGAATAACCTACTATAGAGATGGAGTCTGGAGTAAGTTCATTGTAATCTCGACAAGATTAGCTATACAGGTGTTTGCAAGTTTCTGTTGAAAATCTTGGCATTGCGGCTCACAATGACTATTGCATCGATGAGTAGTATATATCAGTAACTTAAACCTATATAGTTACAATGAATTATCTAAATGCTTCCAGAACATATCTAATTGAGGAGAAAACTCGTGTCGTCCAGAAGAGCCTGTGAAATTGCCGGTTTATCCAATATTACTTGGCCCCCACTATCTCGAACCATAAAAGAGTGATCATGAATTCCAAAGCATATTGACCTTACCTATAATGATTCGCTAGACCTAGAATCGAGTTAGGTAGTCAGTAAGAAGCCTTCAAAGCTGCAGGAGCCTTTACCAATGAAGTATACCCTGTCAATTGACTTTCTTATGGGCGATGCACTTATATATTTACGAATCATGCTGTAGATGGCTGGAGTATTTGATTATGCTGAATTTATGAGTGTTGAAGCTCAAAAGACATTAGAATACTGTACTAGAATAGGCTGGGTAGCTAGCATTCGATGCAACAGAGCGAAGATTATATACAACAAAAAAGAGTTCTGTTAATCCGATATTGATGACCCAGAAGACTGGAGGCTATTCGACAAACTTGCTGGAACTTATCTTTAAGATAAGAATAAAAAGGATATACAATTAAGCTGGAAAATTACTTGTCAACTCAAAGTATTGTCTGTGGAGCCAGAAAAAGAAGTCATAAAGCTCTATGAGGACAAAAGTAAAGCTGATACCAAAGATAATGAAAAAGATGTTGGAAAGGCCTCCTTCTCTATGAAGGTTGTTCTTTTTTGAGTGCTCTAGGTAATTGTAAATATACTTATTATCAGTAGAAAACTGTAACAAACTAACGACTTACTGAAGCTCTAGCAGCTCCCCACTCCAATACGATAAACCAGCTTCTAGAGCTCTACAAGTGCTAGGCCCCTAACTACCGTAACTTATCCGCCTACTGCCTACTAGTTGGAGGAGTCAACGGTGGGCATTTCACTTTAAATGCTCATGTGATTCGTCAATGGGTTCTAGCAGTTAATGATAGCATGGCTACGATTCATAATCCTCCGCTGTTACTGGTGAATTCAATAGTTAATATACAAAAGGCTCAGAAAATGACTCCTTTACCGCCTTCAACTGCAACACTAGCTCCTTCGCCATTTGCTTTGCCTCCACCATCACTGTACTACTCACCATACACTTTGCCAATCCCTGTGCCATTTGGACCTGCTGGACCTCATGGTATGCCTACTGCAATTCTGAGCCCGCCAAAACCTACAGATTCAGCTAGTAGGCCTTCTTTATTTGAAAGTGCAGTAAAATCACGAATCTCACTAACAGACCCACTCACTTTAATGAAACAATATATCGCTTAGTATAGGGGGAAGTTTTCTGGGCAAGAAGAACTTCTGGATAGTGCAGCAGATTAGCTTGAGCTTGCTGTATATGATCTATATGGTATTCTGGAGTTGTGCGTAGAGGATTGGTATCGGATTGGCATCGGATTGGAATTCCGGAAGGTCTAGGCAAGCAATTGGCTAGGAACGTCTTGAAGTTTAAATGGCAGAGAGACTCAAACTAGTCCATAGCCTCTTAAATGAAAATCGCACTGTGAGCGGAACGACCTAAGACTTTCCCGTGGGAGCAAATAGGGGCAGCCGAATTTGTACTGCCCCTATTCACCCGACACGAATTGCTAGCAGGCAAAAATGAATTTTTTGTATATTCTTTTATGTCACTTAGAACTTACAAGAGATATTAATATGCATATATTCCATCGTCCATTGCAATGTGTAGAACTCCTCTGCTAGAGCAACTCCTGCACTAAAGTAATCTCTCTGCCAGAGCAACTTCTCTGTTGGAGCTAAAATTGTAGTGTAGCTACGTAGCTATGTAGCTACAATAGAAAGTGACTAGAATGGAGTTATGTACATTGTCGAATGCTATATGCTTATTCCTCATCTACATATATATTGTAGCTACGGAAGTAATCCAGTACTCTGCCATCAAAAGCAGATAGTACAGATTGCAAGAATATTCCAAGATCGATATGCAGTCCAGCCAATTCACAATATCGTCTCATCCAAGCCTTCAGCGTCGAAAAGGCTTCTTCGACTGGCGAGTAGTTAAGGGAGTATGGAGGCAGAAATGCGAGCACAACGCCGGCCTCTTTACATATTGTTTGTAGTTTCTAATGAAGCATCAGTAAATACTAGTAGTAGATAAAGAAGTTATACCGCTGAGCAATGGATTCGAGTATTATCCATGCAGAGGATACTATTTGAACCCGGAAATGAATCATAATGTGGTAAAACCTAATCCACAATGAATTTATTATATGCAGTCGTCATATAACTGCCATGTATTACCTTATGGTAAACAAACCCTCGACTGCCATAATATAGTAAGAGACTCCTGCGCTCAGATCGTTTAAATGGGAGTGCTTGAAAGGGAGTAACCCCTCGAGGAGCCTAGCCCTTTCGATGCTTGAGTGAACGCTCGTTGACTACAGATTTATCAAGAAAGAGTATTTGGCCGGCTGTCCATTTCGTGAGGCAGCCCATCCAATGGTCTCGAAGCTCTTGATTGCGCTCGAGAGCCTGTTTTTGTAACTAGCATGACGGTCAGTATATAGATAGAGATAGAAATAGAAATGAAGACTTACCACTTTTTTAGAAATGCCCTTGGCCTTTAGACAATGGCTGATCATAAAGAGACTAACATCTAAAGCATATTTCTCCTTGATATATGCTGCTATTTCGTCAAGATATAACGTAGGATTGAAAGCCAATTGGTCCACGATATCCTATCGTAACTGTTAGTTCGGAGACTTCAAGAATAAGAAAGACTTACTTATTCAACCTCTGATGTAATCAGCTTCTTTGGACCAGTTGAAACTAACTTTGGCGGTTTAGGTGCACTCCATACTTGAAGATTCTTTCGAACCTCCATAACCATTGCGTACGAGCAAGGGATCGACTTCGTAATGGCCATAAATGGCACCTCGAGCTCTAATTGAATTTTTATACTATCCAGCTGCTTCGCAGACAATTTATATGGCATTGTGAGGGTGGGAATAAGAGCAACTATGCTATGCGCAAAAATGCCTACTTCAGATCAGTTACAATGGAGTTACGGCTTACGGAGCTTTACCAGCTGACCAAGGAAGGCTCTGCACATACGGTATCACGACACTACAAAGAAACAAGCGATTTAACTAATCTGTGGTTGGCAATTGGTCTGAATCGCTGATATATGCTACTCATCGATGCGATGGTCATTGCGAGCCGCAATGCCAAGATTTTCAACGGAAACTTGCAAACGCCTGTAATTGGCGCTTTAGAGTAGAGTACTTGTCGCTTGGAGACGTCCGGACCTTGGCGAAAATATATGGTTTCCCGAGCTGTGTTCTCTGTAGAGTTCTCGACGAATATCTTATTCCTCTCCATTGTGGACTGATCGCGTATCTAGAATGGCTGCAGTCTCCGCTCCAAGTGGAGGCACGCAAGCAAATCCAACGCATGTAAATCTGCCTATGTCGGGAAGATTATCGTACTAACTCTGGCGTAGGATCTACGTACGCTGTTAAAAGAGCGCTGCATGGAAAAGACTTCGCTGACGGCGGGACTAGGTTCACAACCTCGAGGAACGAATTCCCATAGATAAGCTGAAGGAAGCTCTGATGGGAATCTTCTCTGAATATGGCAACGTCGTCGATCTGGTGGCAAAGCGCAACCTCAAAGCGAGGGGTCAGGCATTTATTGTTTTCGACAAAGTGGAGTCGGCTGAGAAAGCTATTAAGGAAGTCCAAGGGTTTGAGCTGTACGACAAGCCGATGGTGCTAGACTTTGCGCGATCGAAGAGTGATGCTATTGTAAAGCTCAATGGGAATGATGAAGAGTTCGAGGCTCACAAGAGACGGAGACTAGCCGAGAAAGGTACGGCTCTGCCCTTTCTCGTTATAAAACAAATGCAAGAGCTCACATCGAATAGAACGAAAGCAGGCACTTGAAGCTCTTGAAGCGCAAAAGAAGCTGAAGCGGCCAGCTGCGGAAGCTACCACTACACGGGCAACCAAAGCTTCGAGAGGGGCCGGTCTGAAATCCTCAAATCCTGCAGGGGCTGCAGTAGTACCAGACGAATATCTACCACCAAACAAGATTCTCTTTGTCCAGAACCTCCCGGAAGACTATGATGTGGAGAGTCTCACAGCTATATTCGGGAGATTCGAAGGTTTCCGGGAAGTGCGGTTGGTTCCTGGTCGTAAGGGCATTGCCTTTGTGGAGTATGAGACAGAAACGGGCGCTATCGGGGCGAAAGAGAACACTGCTGGCATGACACTTGGGGCTGATAACAAGGCAGTTAAAGTCACTTACCAGAGACAATAAATAAATTACCGAGAATGGATTTAGTGCCTTCCACTTGATTGCAAGCTGAATGACATGGATGTCACCGTGTGATACATGCAAGGCAGGTAGCTTCTCAAATGAATTGTCATATCCCTGGGGTGCCTTCCAGTACAGTGGTATCGCCACAAGAGTGGAAACTATGAACCAAAAAAGAAGCTTTACAGTATCCTCATCGTATCATGCTTAGTGCCGATGTGTGTTTTCATCCGTTCCGAAACATTAGAATATAACATCCGCGTCTTCCTGGTCACCAAGAATGTCTAGATTCCCAGAGGCTTCGGAGTCTTTCTCGCGACTCTCTTGGAATCTCTTTTGTGCCTCAGCCTCAGCCGCAGCTCCGTCTCTTTGCTTTTTATTTTGGACCTGTCATTCCGGTTGTAAGCAAATAGGTTGCCAATATTTTGCCAGCATTGTTAGGTCTGCTGCTACCTTCTTGAGCCTATAGAACTCCTCCCTGTCCAACTCATCAAGCTCCGAGTTGATGTCTACACAGCTTTAGCTATATACTTCACTTAGAGGACAACCCAAACCCACATTTAATCGTATTCTCTGTACGGGGTATGATGACCTAGAAAATGTTAGTGAGGTTAATCGATAGGAGATGTGGTCTACTTACATGTTCACTAACATCGTGTGTATATCTGTGAATCAGCTACTCCAGCTTAGTGATCCATTGTGGGCTTACTGACATTGCATTTACTGTAAACCAGTTTTGTGGTTAGAATTGCGTGGCCTTGGGATAAACGGTAAGGGTAGGGAGGTATGAACAGATACCTCTTCTATTGACCACTTTAATCACATCGTCTAGGATAACAAATGCGGTCTGAAGATATTGTATCAGCATTTCCAAAATCGGATCATATGCTTGTCCTCCGACGGAGTAGCTCACCTGCAGACTGGCAAGTTCGACTAGTGTCTCCACTGCTCTTGCATACGTTTCCCGCGACCGCTGGACCTGCTGCCCACCCTTTCCAAGTCCAGTTAAGCCGAAATCGTTGTTCCCTTCCTCTGTATAGCTCTCAAACTGAGGTAGAAACACGCCTGATACGTTCTCTTGCTTCGTTCGTAGTCTAAAGCGTGCCGACTTTGCGGATTCCTGGACTTGGTAACCAATGTCTCCGCCAACAGCGTAGGTAACTTCGGCCAAAGAAAAGGCTGCTATTTGCATTACTCGTCCCATCTTGCGCTTTGCCTCATCGATGCGCCTGGTAATTTCTGAGAGGATAGTCAGTAGCAAGTCCACATACTTCCCCTGTGTAGTAGATGCATACCACGAAATCGTCTTCCGATATCGAACAATTAGCCAGGTGACTATGCATAAGAATCGTCTGATTACGTACTTTGTCAGCGCTTCACTCTTTCTCTTCAATAAGCTGTGACCTGTTTCAGCCCCCTTGAGTTTGTTTTTCATGAGTCCCAAGGTCTGTCTAGTAGGGAAGACCGTCTCCCGATTCTAAACTCCCGAGCCATTGCCTAGTCAGTCATCAATGACTTATTGAATATGTAAATAGAGGTAAGACTTACTGCTGCTCCAGACATGATTGCTGCGTCTATCCAACGACAGAATTCTTAGCACTTATTAACCCTCAATAGAGAAAGCTTTGGATTACGATGTCGGGGAGGTCGTTGATGTTGGGGAGTAATTACATCAAAAGTCGAGGAGGCATGATATACCTTTGCACCTCTAGATAATATTGGTATCTATCTCCAAAGCCGGGTAACTCGAGAATTCTTAAGTAGTGCTCAGAAATTCACGTAATAGTGACTTTTCAGTACCAGGTTCAAACTGTGATCTTCGATATTTTCTTCACGCCATAAAATGAAATTCAGGTTATAATATCTACCGTCTGCACCAGCCTCAGTATATCTCGCGGTGCACGGGCATAGGCCATGCCGGGAGAGCTTTTGCGACCCATGGAGGCTACTCTGTTGCCTAAATCTAAGGCCGATAAGACGAAGAAGCCCGACCTCTATTTGATCGTGAGTAGCGATTGTGGAATTTTGCGAGTGCCTGGACTTTACACTGATCAATGGCCCATACGAAAAGTCCGACGAGGATGCAGTCTACGAGCAAGATATACTCCGGGACGGATCAGGTAGTATCAAGCCATGGCTCTCTTACATCGACCTCAAGTTGCAACATGGCAACATCCATGAGCAGGCCTTTGTATGTCATACATATCTGCGCTTCCTACATCATCGTCACTGACAATGAATAGGTTTTAGAGAGAGCCTGCGCCCAGCTGCCGCGTTCCTATAAATTATGGAAAATGGTACACAACTTGTGTGAATCGAATATATGGAAGCTAACATTTTGTTGATAGTATCTTGAGATACGGGTTAAGCACCTTGTGAAGCTGAATCCTGCAGTATACCGCGAAGAATATGCCAAAGTCAACTCACTATTTGAGCGGGCTTTAATTCTGCTGAACAAGATGCCGAGAATCTGGGAGATGTATCTCTCCTTCCTGCAAAAACAACCTCTTGTCACACACACGAGACGTACCTTCGATCGTGCGCTCCGTGCTTTGCCCATAACGCAGCACAATCGAATATGGTCTTTATATAGACCTTTTGCTAACGCTGCATCTGGTGAAACTGCTGTCATTATCTGGCGACGGTATATGCAAGTTCATCCAGAAGACGCAGAAGATTTCATTGAGCTCTTGATCGAGATGGGGCGATATACGGAAGCGGTTAAGCAGTACATGACTGTACTGAATAACCCTCGTTTTCGAAGTAAGGAAGGAAAAGGCCATTTCCAACTGTGGAGCGAGATGGTTGAGCTTCTAGTCGCACATGCCAAGGAGGTTGAGACAGGAGATGGTGTTGGCATAGATGTGGAGAAGATTATTAGAAGTGGTATCAGCCGATTTGCGGACCAACGAGGGAAGCTATGGGATGGTTTGGCGACATATTATATCGCCAAGGGTGACCAAGAAAAGGCTAGGGACGTGTTCGAAGAAGGTATCACAACTGTGATGACGGTACGGGATTTCACCATGATCTTTGATTCGTACGCCGAATTTGAAGAGTCGATTATCGGATGTCTTATGAATGAAGCTGCGGCACGGTCGGACAAAGGTGTAGTGGACGAAGATGCCGACTTTGATCTGGACATTCGCATGATGCGGTTCGAGCAGCTTATGGATCGTCGCCCCTTTCTTGTGAATGACGTCCTGCTTCGTCAGAATCCAAATAACGTAACAGAATGGGAAAAGCGTGTAGCTCTTTGGGGAAACAATGCCAAGGAGGTTGTGCAAACATATACCGACGCCGTCGTGGCGATTCAACCAAAGAAGGCGGTAGGGAAGTTCCATGAGCTATGGGCAAATTATGCCAAATTTTATGAAAAGGGTGGGGATATCCGCAATGCTCGTGTTATAATGGAGAAAGCTGTTAGAGTACCGTTCAAGTCTGTTGCTGAGTTGGCAGAGATGTGGTGTGAATGGGCAGAGATGGAGTTAAGGAACGAAAACTTCTACAAGGCCGTGGAGATTATGGCTAAGGCGACGCAAGCCCCCAAGCGGTCCGCAGTTGATTACTTCGATGATTCACTGACTCCACAACAACGCCTGCATAAGAGCTGGAAACTGTGGAGCTTCTATGTTGACCTTGTCGAAAGTGTGGGAACTCTAGAAGAGACCAAGAAGGTCTATGAGAGAATATTTGAATTGAGAATAGCAACTCCTCAGACAGTTGTCAATTATGCCAACTTACTAGAAGAGAACAAATACTTTGAGGAATCATTCAAGGTTAGTATATCTGACACTTGCTTTACTCCATGTAAAATTGCTAATGCTCGAACAGGTATTTGAACGGGGCCTTGACCTCTTCAACTATCCTGTGGCATTCGAACTTTGGAATCTCTACCTTACGAAAGCTGTCGATCGCAAAATCGGCATTGAGCGGCTGCGGGACCTTTTCGAACAAGCGGTGGAGGGTTGTCCACCAAAATTCGCGAAGGTTCTGTACCTCATGTATGGCAACCTAGAAGAGGAGAGAGGCCTAGCCAGGCATGCGATGCGGATATACGAGCGGGCAACTCGGGCAGTTTCAGATGAGGATCGGTTCGAGATGTTCAACTTCTATATTACTAAGTCGGCGTCAAACTTTGGGTTGACTTCGACTCGACCTATCTACGAGAGGGCTATTACAGCTCTTCCAGATAACGAGGCTAAAGAGATGTGTTTGAAGTTCGCTGAAATGGAGCGACGACTTGGCGAGATTGACAGAGCACGGGCCATATACGGACATGCATCTCAATTCTGTGATCCTCGTACAAGCCCTGGATTTTGGACCAAGTGGGAGTCATTCGAAGTTCAGCACGGGAACGAAGATACGTTCAAAGAGATGCTTCGAATCAAGAGGAGTGTGCAGGCCCAATACAAGTATGGTCCCAACACTATTCCCGTTCTGAGATGTATATCTGATATCATTGTAGTACCGACGTCAACTTTATCGCCTCTCAAGCTATTGCGAGGAGCCAGCAACAGCTATTGGAGTCAGCAAATGGTGATGTCCATGCGGATGACAGCACAGAGCGTGCTGATACAATGGCTGCGCTTGAGCGTCAAGCACGAGCACCTCAGGGTTTCGTACCAGCAAGTACTGGGCCGGAAGGTGGAAATATTCCCCGAAGTGGTGAACCTGTACCTGCAAACCCAGATATGATCGATGTTGATGCCATGGATGATGACTAGCTATGACGATCCTGGAGAATTATGCGGAGCAAGCCATGAATTGATATGATTTGCTCTGGTTAGAGACTTAAACAACTTCCAGGGACTTCCGAAGTTCACCAATATCGAAGCTGGCTGCAAAGATTCTCTTCAATTATCTAGTATGCCAAGGCGGCTAGCCCACGTACTACTGACATAGTTGCTCTGCTTTGACTCTCTGTTAATTTCTTTTTCTGTCCTGAACCCCGGGCAGAATAGCGGCCGCAACTCATCGGTAGAATATTTCCTTTGTTGGAACGGGAGAATGCACAAAGAGGGACCGGCCCACATCAAAACATCAAAATTATATGCATCAATCATTCCACGGTGTTTGCAATTGTCACTAACGGAACTTGGCCCAACCTGGAGGTCTCATCAAATTGGCTCCGTTAAATATTTTGTACAATACAGAAAAAGGAAATATAATTGAATTCCTAAAGACTGACTGGGAATTGAGGGACAGATCCAACGGAAGGGAAACCCATGGATGCCGCTGCCGTCACAAGTGGGTCTACAACCAGCCCTGTGATGACGTCAGCGAGGTAGGAGAGGCAAAGTACGAAGGAATTTAACCGACTAACCTTTTCCTTCAGCTTCTCCGTAAATGCTTTGTGTGTATTCTTCGATACGTGGCCGTCACGCGAGCCTGGCGTGGCGTAGATGCTTCCTTCTCTCTTTTGGAATCGCGACGGCGGGACTTTGGAGGCGTCTATGGGCCAAAAATTGTCAGTAAACGCGGGTCAATTCAACATGGCCTCGCCTCGAAGACTAACCCCATTCTTTACTCATCCTACGGTCCCGTTTCGGAGATGTCCCTAGAGAGGCCGGCGATGTCCCTAGAGCTCCGAGCTGATCGCTACCTCGTCGCTCGGCGAAGGGATCGTCGTTGGGATTGCGTTGAGCTGCGAACGGATCACTGCTGGCTGCATTCTGGTTGCTGTTGCCTCCGATATTGACTGGTTCCGTCGTTTTGACTGTAATTGGGTCACAAGCCCACGTTAGCCCTTTGAATCATGTCCCGATCGCAGCGGGATCGTCACAAACCGTCTTGAGTGCGTGATTCAGCCTCTGCCATGGTGACACTAGCCTTTCGAGTTGATTGATTTTTCTCGTTTGACTTGGGGGGAATGAATTGGGTTCTTCAGTGAGAAGCTTGCAGCGGGAGAGGGGGCTTGGTAGAAATTATGTGCTTGACGCAACACTAGACATCACCGGCCGTTAGGGAGTCACACAGCTATATGGGAAGGGAAGCAGCAGGCGCGAATCCGAGGGCCACATGATGGCTCCAGCCAGTCAGAGCATAGGGTGTAGAATTCGGCCCATTAGGCTCAGTAACGCTTTTGCTAACAGCGGATTTCCTTCGCGTGGATGGGCCCTCTGTTCCACGCTGGCTCTGGGGGGCCGACTCTGGGGCCAGTGAGGAACCCTGACCCTACCAAGCTTTGGCTGGTCGTGCGAATCACAAGGCCGCAAGCCGCCCACTTACGTCAAGGATACGGCGACTTGGCTGGCTGGGAAAGAGCATTGGATCGCCGCAAGAAGATATGGGGTCCCATTCGCCACTTGGGGCCATGAGGCAGATGGAGGATCAGGCAGGGCAGGCGTGCGAGGAGAGGAGGAGGGGCATTTTGGTTACTGGGACCGCCAGCGCGGACGAGCAGCGACTAGCACTGACTAGCCATGACCAGCCATGACCGGCCCTTCTGATCGCAATTGGTGCGCACCGTGCACCATGCACCGCCCCCCTCATCTTATCTCACGGCTCTCCTCGCACGTTTGCTCGCCTGCGCTCGTCTTTTCCCCGCCTTGGAGCAACGACTGCTGGCTTAGTTGCGCGATGGATGGGAGGAGCTAAGGAATCAGAGTACAACAAGGGACGCAGCGGCACTGACCGCAAACAATCAAGCTTCAGCGCAATCAATCCACCTAGCTAGTAACTGGGCACAGAGACACGCTCGCAAGGCGTTGATACCAAGATATGTATGTTATACGGTCTAGCGGTACTACACCCTACCCAAGTACGACTACGGCATTGTCCTGGCATTCATTATCTCTCTATCTGTCGCTCCGTCGGCGCTTGGCCCGAACCAGCGAGCCGGACCGGGAGGACTGAGGTGCTTGGAGCAGTGACAGACTGCGGACTGCGGGCTGTGGACTGCTGTGGATCGCAGACTGTACTCCGTATCGCAGATTCAAGTGATGCACGAAGCGATGCAGGCCGATAATGATGCCGAAGCGAGTGAAGGAGGGGCACTCGTCTATTTTACCTAGGGTGGGATCGCTGAGGATAGCTTGTAGTCCGCAGAAGCCAAACGAGCAACGAAAGCCCGCGAGCATCCATCCTCCGCACAGCTCTACTCGCAACTCTACACAAGCGTACGCCTGGTGCGCTAGCTAACTACTAAGGAGTACATACGCAGAGATAGATAGAGAGAGTGTGTGTGAGTGAAAGAGAGGTTCAGAACCATGCTGTAGCATCAGCATCATATGCATGCTAGAAGTAAGTCATGGTGCAGCCCCGCCAAACCCAATCGGAACCCCAGATCTGCCGGGGTCGGGCTATCGTCGGTCTAGTCCCCCTTGCCTGCGTCGTTGTTTCTCTGTTCCCGCACCCCAGACTCAACGCTGCAAGCCCAGCAAGCCCCATCTCCTTCGCATAGAGATAGTCAGAGGCAGACCTAGGATTATCCGTGTTCGTGTATGGAGCGTATGTGTGTTTTAGTTTTGTGCGCCTCTCTTCCTCTGTTACGGGGCGTTAAAGCAGACAAGCAGCTATCCTTGTTTGACATATGCCGTGATCCAGCTCAATGCTCCGCCTAGATAGCAACGGTCGCGAACGCACGCGGCCAACGCCGAGTTAGCACGGCAGAAACGAACGGACGCCAACAGCAGCGCCTACTTCATACCACGGTGGAGGCAAATGCAACGCAGTGGGGCATATAGCCTCGTTCTCGGTAGACAGCCAGCTAAGGGGAACAAGAGTCATTGACTGCAGTGCCCATCGGCTTGGCAATTGGACCGAATGCACATGTTTGGGCCTGTCTCTGCCGACCAGTCGATAACGCCTAGAATCCTTCGCAATTCTTGCTGCGGATGATAACGCGTCGTCCGTCCCTACACGTCATGCTTCTTGCAAGCCACTCAACGACGAGACTACATTCTGCAGGCGACTGCGGACGCGCCGCAAACCCAACCGATTGGCTGAAGTACAAAGGTGTTTGTTTTCATCACTCCATACTTGACTGTTCTTTCTGTCTCTCTGAAGAACAAACCAATGCGCCACACTGTACAGTCAGTGGTAATCTTCTCCATTGGCCAACGCGCCATCCAGCATGCTGTACAGATGCAAATGCCATATCGCTAATCCAAATAGATACAAATTATGATCAATGCACGTAGACACGCACTCTATCTAATATGTCCGCTACCCTTTTCGATACCTTTCCCTTGCCTTCAGGAGGCTGTGCCTGGGATTGCAGGGTCTTGCTTCCCAGGTCCACTGTTGCTCGCCTGTTCCTTGGTCTCGTCCGGGAAAAGTTCCGAGTAAAGGTCCGGCAAAAACCTTTCCAGCCTCTTCCACGTCTCCACCCAGAGGTTTTCGTGCTCCGGGTTCTGCTCTGGCGGCACCAGGTAGCCTCCACTTGACATGACCAGAAGGATATTCTTCAGGCTCTCAGGGACTGCCTCTTCCTGTAATAGGGGCCGTTAGGTCTGGCAAGAAAAGCAACATACATTTTCACTACTCACCAAATTGTCTCCCTGACCACTATTCATCAGCCTATCCATGATATCCAGTATCCTAAGCCACAGATCCAGCATACCGTCCCATTCGGACAGCAGAACGAGGTAGTGGAGGAATATCTTGCAGAGCAATGTCGCGGCTTGTACACGCGTTTCACTCATTCCCCTTGGATCCGACTGGTACACCTCGGGCTTAAGAAGTCGGATGATAAGCGGGAAGAGCACCTCGCCAAATATTGCCGTCCACTCTTTGTGATCAGTCGACGTAAGTTCAGGCGACAGAAGAGATCGCTGCAGGGATGAAAAGGCTTGATGTCTGATTTCTCGGCAAGGGTTCACACACTGTGAAGTAAGGGCGTGGAAGATCGGCGACCAGTACGTGGTCCAAGCTTTTGCGTAAGCCAAGTTAGAATAAAGTCAATGGAAAGTAAGGACGCTGACGACCCACCTTCGTTTCTCTCGAGATGTGACTGCTTTATGAGGTTGGGAACCCGACTGGTAAGTTGGTAAATGATCGCTATCGCTTTAGAGCCGCGTATTACAACGTCATTGTTCCTGTACATGCGTGTGAGCGTAGCATGAACCGTGGATGGGTTAAACTTACTGTGGCTTCGTGGGTTTCCCCGACTTCCGCCTCGCAGTTTTATCAAGCTTCTGCTCGTATAAAGCTCCAACACTTCCAGCAGACGCAAAGTCAGTGAGCAGCGATACAGCCGATTCATAGTTGTCGGCCGTAATCGCAGATGGAATGCCAACTGTCACATTTTGGACAATTTCGAAGACTGAAGGTGTGGCGTGCGTTACCGGAAGTATTGACCTTAAAATCGACCAAAAATCAGGGGAGTTTGTCATCTCGTTCCGAAGCGGTCCAGGTTCTTTAATGCAATGGGCCAGGCCGTTTATGGTCGTCAAGGCCGATTTCTCTAATGTTCTTTGATCTAGGCTTGATATGATGTGTAGGACGACCGGCGCCCGAAGGAACGAATGCTCCTAAAATATGTCAGCGACAGCGCCGCCAGAGCGAAAAGGGGGTGTTTTTACAAGGCTGGCTTGGAGTAGAGCAAGGAGGTAGAACACAGCTCTGGAAACCGTAATGTGGTGTGCATTTGCCGCATCTCTTATCACGCTTTGAAGGGCTTCCGCTACTTCCTTACCAAACGACCCAACAGTGTCCTTGTCCCTGAGTGCTAGTACTGTCGCAAGTTCCAGTACATATACAACCCCAGGGTCGTATTGTGGCCCTTTGGGAATCGTTCGGTTGCCATTGGCCGGATTGGGCTGCGGTAGTTCCGGTTTAACAACAATCACTACAGGAGACATATCTTCCGGGAGCTGTGACAACAGAGACAGCACTAAGGATTTCAGTGCTGGGCCGGACAATTGCCTAGTACTGAACGTGAGTAGGTGGAAAGAACTTGGCGAGTTGGTGACCCACATGACATTTGCAAATACGTCTCCCAGAGAGCAGACATTTATACAATCAACGGTACATAGTGTGCTTTCCAACTCCTCATCAGAGGGTTCTGGAGGGTCGTCCGCTGCATAGCTTGATAAGTAAGAAGAGAGGGTTGAAAAAAGTCCTGCTTCGTTGGCTTTTTGGGCTCGGTCAATAACTTGTGATGGATTCTGTAGTGGTATTGCCGGAATGTCTAGGCTGCTTTGTGTTGGAGAAAAGAAGGGCGGAATCAATGAATTGACGAAAAGATTCAGCCATATCCGGACGATCTGTTTAAGGTGTTAGCAACCCGGGACTAAGTATTTCTGTTTTCATACTAACATATTTCCACCCATTTCGAATCATAGCTTCGTTCCCAGTAACGACTCGGAATAGCACGACCATGGCAAGCTGGGCCTTGAAGTCTCGACCAAACTTGACAGCCATTTCGCTCACCATCACGCTGGTGTCGTTTACCTGTATCTCCGTATTTAATGATGTGTTGGGGGGCACATCAGAAGCGAGGGTCCCTATTGTGCTGAGGCAGAAGATTATATGGTCGAGGGCCTCAGTATTAGAGTAACGAGCGGCAATGCGAGCGCACTGATCGAACCCAGTAATAACGCGGTGGAAAACTGCATCGTCAGATGCGGACATGAAAACGTAGGACAGTGTAGCAACGACTGGTTTCCACGTCGCTTCGAACATGTCAGCGTCAAAGACATTTGTGTCACAAACGACTAGATTTCCTGCAGATTCGGTTTTGACTAGTAGCTCCTTCCAAGCGTAGTCGAACGCGTCTCTATTGTCGTGCTCTTCTGGAAGGATGATTTCACGTGTTTTGATCGAGTCGTATATGTCTTGGAGATACTCCAGAGCAAAATCATTCCCCCCATTAACCCCTCGTAGATTTCGGCAGAAGTCTGTGATTGTCATTCGGGCTTGAGATTTCAAATTGGGATTATGCTGGTCTGTGTTGAGCATGATGATTCCGTATGTGAGTACAAATACGGCGTCTTTATCTGCGACATCCTCGGGGATGGAATTCTCGCAGTACTTTTCTGAGAAATTGCTCACGATCCGTTCAATCAGTGGCGACTCTCCAGGTAGTCGGAAAGATATCAACATCTCTCTCAATGCCTCGTCGACTCGCTTCCCGGTGAAATCGAACAGGTCGAGGTACGCTTTCAGGGTGGCTTCGTTGGATTTCTTGGATAGAAATTCCCCTAGCACAGTTTTCGACAATCTGCTAGTTCCCTTGAGAAATTTGGCTAGTGAAACTGGATTATCGGGGTTGTCAATGATGCCTTGAGAAGCAAGGTATGCGATGCCTGCCTTTGGGTTATCGTTGAATTTAGCAGCGCCCTTGATTATCAACTTCTTTCGTGCTCGCTGTTCCTTGAGGAAATTTCTGTCGGGGTACCCATCACTGATAGGGGCACGATCAAGCCGATCTGCAATGAAGCCAACATATCCCAAAAGAGCGTCTAGGCAGAGAGGGGGTACATTGGTGGTGCTCCAAGTGGCTGAGTCAGGAAACGCATTTCTTGAAAGCAAGCCGACCATATCTTCACAAAGGTCACCCCTATCCACTTCGCAGTCGTAGTTGACGTAGAGCTCGACCATAAAGCTAGGAATTCGCGCCAGCGCTCCCACGCTTTCCACCATAGCTTCTCGTGCGTCGGGCTTTCTGGAACCTCCTTCCAACCCAAGCTTCTGCCTATCCTTAACAGGTACAGGGGTTGAGCGCCCACTACTCGTCTGTGAAGGAGGGGGCTTAACAACTTTAGGGGCTTGTGAAACCCCTTTGTATAGGGCTGGGTCGATCCCCGGCTCCCGGGGTATTTCGACTCGAGGGTGAAGACAAGCAACCACGTAGGATAGGAAAAGTTCTTGCTGGAGCTTCAAAACACATCTGCATGTCGCCAGTAAAGTCCCTGTCACTCGCAGTGATCCTTGGAGGATAGCCATGCTGTCAGATCTAACAAGTTGGAAGAGATATCTGCACAGGTCGTCCTTTGCCAGATTTGCTAGACTAGGATGCTTCGCTATTGAAGGCCCCGCAACCTCGAGAGCCACATCTATGATTCGCAAAGATATAACCCTCATAGTGTCTGTGTGCTGTCGGTTGTGCGGGTCAAGTAGTTCTATTAGAACTCTGAAGAGTTCTCGAATTGACGGTAGAGAATAGGGCTTGACCTCAGTGATATCTGTAGGTGCGACGACCTGAGCAAGATTTACCTCACTACCGTTAACGGCTAAAGATGGCGTCTGTGGAACACTATCGGAAGGTTTGTCTAAGCTGGAAGATGACCTGCTTGACGTTGGTGGCTTACTCAGTGACGCAACCTGGTCGCCATTCACGGAAGGGTCCATCTTGACAGTGTCCATATCTTCTTTAGTACTCTCCTCCAGCGCACCCTCGCCATCACCGGCCTCCACTTCGAGATGCTTTAAGCGCTCAAAGATAACTTGGCACATTGCGACCATAGACATTTCTGCAGACCGCCGGAGCAATTCTGAGAGTCTCATTTGACAGCACATGCTCAAGCCTGTCTCCATCATTTCGCAAACACTCTCATCTCCAAGAAGCTCCCCCCCCGGGCCAGATATCATGCCCTCCATAAGCTTCAAAATCCGGAGAAGGACAATTTCGTCCGCAGCGGAATCACTAGCCTCGAAACGACAGTGAGTTATAGCTGAGGAAAGTAGTTGCATTGCCAGAGATAGTCTGGGGGATTCACTGGATATTAGGTTGTAGGCGAAAAACTTCGTGATGGCTACGAGAGCAAGGGATGTTATAGGTGCAGAGGTTGACGAAGAGCGAATGACTTGAAGGAAAGGGTGCAAGAGCGCAGGAGTGTCGAACGTTCGAATGTCTACAGTGAGGTTAGTTTCAACTCTCTAGAAATGGGCTAGAGTCGCGACCACACCTTTGCATCCTATGAGGTCGCTTCTTAAACGCGCAAATGCGGACATGAGAGGATTGTCCTGCATGCTTTTACCCTTTTTTCCTCGGAGGCCCCATCTAGAAGCTAGGCCAGTCTCCCATTCAACATCATTCACGCCGCCAGCAGAATCCCAGCTCTTTAGCCCCTTCTTTGCACTCAGCCCTTCCCTAGGGCTTGATGGTCGCGAAGTCTCGTATGCTGGAGTCGAAGAACTTCCACCTCCGCCAAGTATAGCAGAAACTGAGGAATGAGCCCACCGAGCATGCTTCCTCATTGCCGAAGTAACAGTGATACATTCTGTCGTTATTAATGCTACGGGGTCTATAGCTACGGAAATAGCGGTGGATCTAGTGAAGGTTTGCGGCATGTTGAGGAAGGGGTCATTGACGGAACCGCTGAGAAATGTTATATGAACATCTCCGCCATGCACTGGTTCCGAATGGGCCAGAGTTATCGGCTGTGTGTCTGTAGAACGGACAGCATCACTCATGATGGTGAGATAACGGTTCTGGACTTTCGAGGTAAGCTTCGATAAATGAACTTGAATAAATAGAGGCCACACTTTGCCCTAATTCGAACGACTTACCTCTAAGACTTCTTCGCTCAAGTCTCCCTGAAATGTTTTCGCGCGGAGGCACTCAAGAAGCAACACCACACACCTTTGGAGTTGGGACTACAGCTGTTATTTTAGGTCTAAAAGTCCCCGGACATATTGGCTGGTGTCCCGAATAACCTTCTAAGCTGCAAAAAATCCACGTCACGTGCAGTGCTACTCACGGAACACGCTTACCTCAGTGTACCCAGGCCGCGACTTCGCTAAACCTAGTTAGCACGCGGGTGACAAAAAAAACCGGACACCAAAACGAGCGCAAGCAACAACAACGCTTTATATTATCTAGTAGCCTGTTAATTTACCATCGCTGTCTATTACAGATTGTAGTCTAGCTGGCATAGACCTAATTCTCTCATTAATGAACTTCTGCGACACGTTGGCCCAGCCTTCTCTAATAAGGCCTTTTGTAGTCTTATCGTCCCAGGAGGATACTTCCGCAAATGCTCTTTTGCGGAAGTATATACAACCACTTTAAGGACCATGATCAACGCTTTTAAAAGCAATCTAATAGAATCTAATAGGTCAGTTTTGGATCCTTATAATTGACTGAAATTGTTGTTGAGCTGACTTTTCGCGAGTGCCACATACAATTTCAGTGACCAATTTTCGCGGATACTAAGAAAATCTTAAAATTGGACTCAGGCCCTAGGACGAGGTAGTACCTAACTAGGTTTAGCGAAGTCGTGGCCTGGGTACACTGAGGTAAGGAACACGCTGCTACCGAAAGTTGTGTGAATGCTGGCGTGTCAAGACACGAGACTTTTTAATTTATAAAATATAAGAACCTGAGAGGTAGGACAGGCTGCGCTAACCAGAACCTGTAATAGATAGGTAGGAAACTCATTATGTACAAATAATGCACCCTCTAGCCTGCCTTGAGGTGCCTTTGGAAAATATGACGCCCCCAGGTACCCTAAGGATAGGCATAGCTTGCCTTTGTCGCACAGAACTCTATAAACACATTTCCTGCTATCGTAGCCTCGCAGTGCTGAAGATGGACCTTGGGCCATACAAGACTCGAAGAATAATACCATCTCGCAAACGTTCGCCAGGATTGGACATGCACGCCTTATACATCGAGAGCTTAAAGCACGAGAGCACTTCAGTGAAGTGTACCTCGTTCCATTCCCTAAAGCTATCAATCTCTCAGAAAAATATTAGCTTGAAGATACTTGTGTCAGTAACATAACATTGTAATATAACAAACGGACAGCCTACCTCTGCTTTATATGTTCCCGGCTATCCCTTTTCCTGCCACTATCGCTGAGCTTTGGCCGCATCATCACTGTCGTCGTCCGAAGCCTTCTTGTCAGATGTCTTGTCCTTCTCGACAGCCGCAACTACTGCTTTCTCCTTTTCTTTGAGCGCCAAGTTCTGGATGTCATTCTTATCCTTCTCCCACTGGCTGTTGGCATCGTTGAATTGCTCTTTGATCTTCTTCATTCTCTCCGCGCGTTCCTTCTCCTCGTTCTCACGTGCGATGCGCTCTTGCTCCATTTCCTATAAGATAGGTTAGTGCGAATACTCGGCTAGAAAGAGAATGATAGAACTAACCTCCATGTGTCGAATATCATCTACGCTTGGTTCGTAAAGATGCCAAATAGTATAGTGAGGGAGTCCAACCACAGAGAATTTCATTCTCTTAGCCATCTAAAGTAGACTGTTAGCCTTCTGTTCTGGTCTCCGTTCGTACTGTTCATGTGGAACATACCTTTCCAAACCCTTCCGTTTCTGCGTGCTTTTCAAAACTGAAAGCCGGAAAATGTGCCCCTGCTCTGAACACCTTGGCTTTTGCTAGAATGCTCACACCTCCTACACCGTCTATTTCCATCTCGACGTCAGGATCGCCATAAGGATCTCTCAAATAAGCAAGATGAGGCCGCCAAGTTGCATATTCTGCATACCCTTCTACTATGACAGCATCTTCGTCAAGGGTATCTGCGAGTGCTAGCGCGGTTTCTGACTCTTGCCAAGAATTGAGATCATAAGGTTGTTCACCACCAAGCCAGTCTGGCAGAGGTCGCCACACGTCTAATGAAAATGTTAGATGCATGCTCAAGCATAAGTCTAGATGTTGCCAACTTACTAGGGACTATAACATCTTTGTTGTGACGCATCAAGTCCTCTAATATCGTAACAGGCGCGGTCTCGACATCAACATCTCTCCAGTAAACCCAACTGTGCGTTGGGCGGAGGGCAGCGCTCAGAAGCCAGTTTCTCGCTTGGGCCATTAGCTTTCTCCTGCTAGCCTGAGCGGCAAAACCGTGCCGACTCTCCACATCCTGATTGACCTTTTGCCCGAAATCTTTCTCGATAATAGAGATTTCTCCGTAAGGTTGCTTGGGATCCGGATTCGCCTGCAATTCTTCGAGAAGCTCTGTTAAAAGCTCTAGGGTGCGATCTTTCGAGTCCGAGACGAGGAATGCAAGATCGATCAAGTGATGTGGATACGTGAAGTTATGTAAGTGTGAGAAGAACATTGGTAGATGCGCTTCTGCGTCTCTCAGAGGTGCACATAACAGTATCCTCTCCTCCCGTTCCCATCCTCTCGCAGAACCTTGCACATTCGATAGGTCGTAGTACCGTACTGTCTCTAACTGGAAATCCTCTCCAGAGCCTAGAAGGCCGAGCGATACGGTGCCGAGGAGAGTGGCTCTAAATGCAGGAAAGAAAAGGCTGAAGAGAAATAGGGAGCACCCGCAGAGCACTGCTAGCCGTACTATAAGTTGTCTCCGTCTTCGTAGGGCTGGCTGTGATCGAGACTGAAATCTGGATTGATCAAAGTTTACATTAGCTCCTGCTCAACTTGTGATACGGCAGACTCCAGTCCAAGACTTTTGCGGACAACTAGCCCCCAAAGCAAGATACAGAATGGCTATAACATACCTGTGTGGGGATATTGAGAAAGTTCCACTACCTCCAGGGTAATACTTGTGGCCGTTTGAATAGGCACTGGCATGATGCCGCGGCAGCATCTTTTCCGGCAGTCGAGATGCATGCGTAGGCAACATACGAGGATGAAGTGTCGAGTCACGGTCGGAAGGCGACGTGCGATTGCAATGGTGAGGATTTGGAAAAGTTGCAAGCTGGAATAAACTAGTGATAAGGGAGAACCAGGAACGCCCCCTACGCTATTCCGTACAGTTGTGAAGATTTCGTAAACGTCCAACGCCGCCGCTGAAGCGCAATTCGAAGTCTGGAGTAGAGAATGAATGAGGCTCCGACGTGGGCGTTGTTTAATCGTCTCTGCGACAAGTCCGCATTACCTTCTCCTGAAGCTGAGCTGGGACGGAAAAAGTTGTACACGGTATGAGCGAAAGTGGATTATGGAGTACGCCGCAGGAATTTAGCGAAGACTAAGGTGCTCCCACGCAGAGCCTCCGTCGAAACTCTGATCCTCCTTTGCAAAGGGGGTTGGCTGAGATGATTTTTGGTTTGACGTCTCAAGGGAATTCCGCAGACGGTCAGATGGATCGACCATCTATGTACTTTCTACGTGGTCTCTTTTCCGGCGTGACATTTGCTGCTCCTAGCGATTCGTGATACCTCAACCCGACTTGTCCGCCGGGTTTCACCCTCCAACACCGCGACAGCTAGTCAGGATCTATTTTGATCGTCGCCAAGCCCAGATTCGCCAGCCAAGCCACATATTTACTTCCAGAACACCTTGCAGATGCCACTGACATCTAAATTCCGCTCAAAACTTTGTTTGCTTTGCATCACCGCTATCTTTGAAGGAAATGAGCATTTTACACGCAGAACTGATCTGAGATAATTTCGCATTCATCTTCTATAGAAACAATCAAGGCGGGCTTCAAGTCCAGTTCGCACAAGCGACGGCTGGTCTGTTGGGGAACGTCATGTAGGTATCCTAGTTAGCGCATTGTGCAATTTCTTAGTAAGGTCAGATTCGAATGTGAAAATCTTGCGGTTTTGGGATGCGGCCAAGGCAGAATTCTACACGGAAAATTAGTCAGAATTTCGTTATCGTTCGAAAGATCCCGTTTGAACTAGGAACTGAGCGCTCAGAAAAGCCGGGTTACTCAGTCCATTCTACCGGCCTTCAACTCCAGCAGCTCAAGACGAGTCGAGAGAGTATCAAGCTCTGAAGCCAAGATATCGAGCACAAACCCTTCACACCCAAAAGGATGTGAAGAAACGATAACTCCACAACCTATCATCCCAGGCCAAAAGAACTGGTCCGGTGAGGGAGCATGACTCGGTAGGGATGGAGTTCGTTGAATGGATTGACTAGTGTCATCCTAGCGCAAGGAAAAGCTATCTTCACAGGAGACGTACATCAGGAATCCGGTGAATTCTATGGCGTCAATATAGCAGTATGGAGAAGCCGATCCCCATCTATAAGTCCATCCTAGTGACTGTTAGAGAGATAATCATCGTTTGTGCGGAAAAAGGATAAAGTGGGAGAATTTCATAGTGGGTCAGAAAAATTGGTAAGTAGGTATTTGGGTATCATCAATGTTCTTCAGAAGCAGAACTGATAAATTTCTTTTTCATCATGTTTGAGTGCAGCGGTGAGAGAGATCCAATGAAAAGAAAGACTTACAGATCCAAGTACCTAGCCCACTACGTCTGGAAAAAAGCTTTCTCCTAGCACCTGCCCTTGGTTAGCTGGATGGTCGGCAAGATAGTGAGAAATTAATTGAGCAGTGACGAGAGATGATCAGATGGTAGTGCATGTTGTTCTGAGGCTCATGGAGGAATATCCTGAACGTGTGAAAGGTTTTCCTCATATCAAGGTAACAGGTTCGAGCATGGCAACGTGGAAGAGGGAGCAGCGTACTCAGGGATTGTCCGTTACTAACGGGGGATTACAGAGGCGTTTGAGGCGAGAAATAATGGATTGCTGATGATGGATTTTGCAGTTGGGTAGGAAAGATGATGTGTGAAAAAAGCGAAGCGAGCATTCTTGACCTAAAACATCGACCCAATGAAAAGCCGGTGAAATTGCCAGGGCTAAACCTACTACTGAAAACAACAGAAGATTATTCTTATTTTCCTCTAGAGCCGCAAGATTCGCCACTTCCTAGAATGACAGATCGACGACGAATCAATGGCCCGCCGGGTGGAACAACTCCTGCAATCTTCGCGGCCTGTCTCGGCGTTGACGGCCAGACTGCAAAGAGGCCTGTCAGGACAAGATCTCCAGACGAAGTAAGGAAAATATGTAAGTAGAGCTCCCGTAACAGGCAACGATACCGAAGAAACCGTTCTACTCCAGAAGCTTATGGGTATTATTTATCATAGTTCTGAGGACAGGGCTCACACCTTCAGCGTCCGGTTCAGCTTACTTGGAGCTCAATCCCTCGTCTACTTCCAGCGGACAGAGACCATCTCTTATTTCGTCTTCATCGGCTCTGAAGCTCACTTGTGCTGTACACGGACCTCGTCCCCTGCCACGCTCAGCTCCCTTCACCCCGCAGCTCCAGCTATCCACGCATGTTAAGTTTGCTCCATTTGCCGCTCGGCAGAGGCGGGGTTATATTCGTGATGCAAGTGAGCGAGATCTTGCAGTGCATCTCGAAACTGCTCTGAGAGGAGTCACCATTGGGAGCCGATGGCCTAAAAGCAGTGTAGAAGTTGTGATCACTGTGTTGGAAGGGGAGGAGGATCGTTGGTGGGGGGAGGAAGCCGGAGGCGGAACTACAGGAGTCGGTAACGTCGGAGGTTGGGGCATGATGAACGTGCTTGCAGGATGCATTACTGTTGCGTCAGCAGCCATTACTGATGCAGGAATTGATTGCCTAGATCTCGTTTCAGGCGGCGTGGCAGCGCTTGTCAAAACCTCAGATCGCGGAATGGCGGAGTCCGAAAGATATTTGGGACTATCTGGCGCCGGCCGAAGCAATCTGCAATTGGTTCTGGATCCAGCCCCATCAGAGCATCAGGAAATTATGGCCGCGTGTGTCGTAGGTTATCTCTCCGCACGCGACGAGGTTACGGAATTGTGGGTGAAAGGCGACATTCAAAGCTCCACTGAGTTAACCGCCAAGGACGGACGATTATCTGGAGCTGGCGTGGATAGCTTGGTGGACAAAGCTGTGCAAGCCGCAGTTGCAGCTCGTTTAGTGTTAGGGGAGGCTATAAAGGAGGCGACTGAGCTGAAGTCAAGGCAGAATAGGTGCGATTAGCAAACAAACAGCGATCCCGTCTGTTTACTTCTGGGTGATGACGGATATGCCCTGCAGCAATCTGCCGGCTCTGACGCGGTAGTCTCCTGTACTGCCCAACTGAGCTTGAAATCATGGATATGCAATGAGATGAAATCTGGCTGAGAACTATGGCCGCATGACGAAATCTGTCCAGTATACCTAAACCCACCCTGAGAATTCCAGGCCATCGCAACAAGAACCGTGAGAGTTCCGATAAGCTGTCCCAGGTCACATGGCGGAACTTTTTGACCGAACAACTCGGATCATGAAAAAGGGCAGCTACCTGCATGCGATCACAACCGGACGGGCTCCAGCGTAGTCAGTTTGTTCTCCCCGGTTTGTGTTTCCTGCCGGCTGATGGAGCGGTGTTTGTATCTGTACAGACTACTTCCATTGTTCCTATTTATGCTATAACATTTGGTTATAGTCATGTTTTAGCCCTGTCGAAAAACTTATCTGTACCGGCCAGAATCGAGAAGATCTTCCTATTAGAGGAATTTATTCCTTTCCCAAGGCTCAATTTCTCTTGCGAAGTCAACATGCCCTCAAAAATACAGCTTGATGAGAATCTGTGGTTTCTATATGTGTGCCTCCAAAAGTCCGACTTCAAAGTGGTTTGTCCGGCCTGAATATTGAATCCCCTGCAACATCCAGGCTAACATGCACAACTTAACTAGATTGATTTCAACGCGGTCGGTGAAGCCACCGGCTTGAAGGCTCCGGCCGCTCGTATGCGTTACACGCGTCTTAAACGCCACATTGTCGGCGGAACACTTATTGGCACCCACGGGACTCCTTTCCAAGGTGGACCTGAGCGAATCACCCAGGCGCAGGGGAAACGCAAGAAAGAGTCTCGTGGCACGCCGGATAAGGAAGTGGATCAGGGTCCTGGGTTTATCGAGACTCGCAGCGGCAGTCGAATTCAGAGACGAGCCAAGTCTGAGCAGGAATCGAGTGACGAGTACGAGTCTAACACGGAGGGCGAGGATGATATGCCGCTAGCGAAGAGGCGCCCCACAAGAAGGACCTCTACACCGGACATCGCGGACCCCTCTGCCAATTCTCCAGCTGGCACGGCGGTGGGCCCTACCCAACAGGCGGAGAGTATCCCATGTGCGCGTCCCGGCCAGCCCTTAATACCTCAAATCGAATTGGAGGCGCCACAGGAGGCGTCCCCTAAACTACGTGTCGCCGATAGAGGCATGAATCCGCAAATTACGGACCAAGGGACTTTCTTGGACCGATCAATACCTTTACAAGATTCCACTGCGACTGATAAGTCCTCAGCAAGTCCTAGGGCATCTCCTAAGTCTAAGCAGAAGAACATTCTCCCAGATGACGGAACCTCTACGCACATCTTAGAGTCTCTTTTCGAAAACGGAGCAGCATCGTCTTCCAGGGCTACGTCTGGAACGAAACGCAACAGTCCGCCTGGAAATGAGAAGTCGCTAGGCCGGGTGCAAGTGGAGGTAAGGACGGAAGGGATTGATGATGAAACTGCGGTACTTATCAAGGAAGAGGTCGAAGACTAGTAGCTACCTCCGCACGTTCTAACGGCAAAGGCTGAGCCAGCATGAGATTGGGCGACTCCCGTAAACTGTGTGTACTTATTTCGGTAGGAGATATCTAATGGACCCGAACCAAAGATGCAATAGACCCTTATCATATCTCTTGAGACTGCGAATTCAAATTTGGTTTATGCTGGCGGGTTCGGTGTGCTTTCCGTATGACCTACAAAAATAGCCTAGTTAATCAGCCCAGGACTGAGTTCGATGCCTCAATACTCCGTACATAGTAGCTCTTTGTCTGCATATGATGGTATTTTCAGCTTGGAACAGACACCGTTGATTGGAGCATCGACCTCCATCGTTTGCAGGGACTGGATATGGAGAGTTTGTTATGGGTCGCACACAGGGCTGACGTGGGATATGTCTCGCTTGTCGCCCTACAAGCAACCAGCGCGAATCACGTCCCGCCTTCTATATCGAGCTCTCCAGCTACTTCCTGTATAACATACAACTCGCGTCCCACTCCACGGCTCTGGGAAGATATAAGCTTCCGTACTCCCCCCCTTGACCGACCTTGGCGCAGATATGAACCGTCGGTGATACCGTGTAACATACGTGTGTTATACACAGGCCTCTAGTAGTGATGAGAGGGTAATGCAATGGCATCGGTCACGAGCTATGCACCCATTGCCCAAGTCGGACCGGGAGGAGGGACAAGCCAAGAGTCCCCGAATCACAGCTCGACCTCCGGCTCCACTGTGCAAATGACTCCGGACTCCGACTCGGAAGAAGACGATCTGGTCGTGCGCGGCAGAGACGCCGTAGGGGAGAGTTACAGGCTCAAGAAGCTGGAAAAACCCACCAAATTCCAAGACGAGGACGATAACGGCGACGATGAGGACGAGAAGTGCTCTCACCGCAGCAACCGAGTCATCAGACGCACCAGCGATTCGACCATGCAGAGCTTCATGCTGTACACGCCGGACGAGGAACGGACCGTGATTCACAAGTTTGATCGACGATTGGTACTATTTTTGGCCTTGTTGTACATGCTCAGCTTCCTGGATCGAAGTAGTAAGTTGCTCAACTCCCAATTCTCCATATCGATTCGATAAGCCACCTAACGTGTGCAATGCTAATCCATAACGACTAGATATTGGTAATGTGTGTAACACCGTCTTCTTGCTTTTCTTTCTCGTGTCGCTCCTTATTCCTGATTTTTCAGACTAGTCTTCCAAGGTTCAATGCTTGTTCTCTATTGTTTTCTCTCCGTCGTCCTTTCCCAACTTGTCTTGAGCCCATTGCCTCTTCCTCATATGTCCTGATTCTGTCGTTCGTCCTAGGTCTATCCTTCCACCATTGACCGTTCCTCGTCTATTCTATCTCCGTCCTTCTTCCTGACCGACCTAACCTCCATCACCCTTTGCGAATCCGTCCTACTTCTGGCGTTCTTTCCCTAACCATCCTACCTCAATCGCTCTTCCCCATCCCCAAGCTCCAGCTCTAGCAGGACGAGCCTCACATTCCTTCAGGCAATGTTGTAAACGTAGACCTCATTTCCAGCATGAAATAGTAACCCGAGAGCACTATGCGTCTAACAAAAGTATACTAGGCCAAAATTGCCGGTCTCCCGCAAGACCTCGGTTTAGATTCAGCTCGATATGAATGGCTCCTGACTGCTTTCTACATCACCTACATCCTGTTCGAATGGATGACCCTCCTCTATCGCGTCGCCCCAGCACACATATACATCTCCATCTGTGTGCTCTCCTGGGGCGTAGTCGCCTCCCTTCAGTCTCTCGCAACCTCGTTTGCTTCTTTACTTATTCTCCGAGCTGCTCTCGGTATCGGTGAGGCTGCATTCGGTCCTGGTGTACCATTTTATCTATCCTTCTTTTATAAACGTGAAGAATTGGCGTTTCGGACTGGATTGTTCATTTCTGCGGCCCCTTTGGCGACGTCTTTTGCGAGCAGTTTGGCATGGCTTATCGTAAAATTGGGGGAGAAAGGTCCTATTGCCCCTTGGGTATGTCCAGCATCTATGTTACCTGCTCATGCTATAGTCATATAGACTAACTTTGTATCTAGCGCCTCCTATTCTTCGTAGAGGGATTCCCTAGTGTTTTCGTCGCAATATTTGCATGGGGCTTCATCCCCGATAGCCCCGGAACAACGAAATTTCTAACCAAAAGAGAGAAGAAAGTCGCAAGACAACGCCTTCGAAAGGAAAGGTTGTTTTCAGGCGGAGACCCCGGGAAGAGGAGGCTGAAATGGAGAGAAGTCCTCAAAGCTTTGACAGATCCAAAATGTTATTTTACCGCCGTATGTCCCCAACGCGTAAATCTGCTTGAATTTCGCCCAAACTGATCCATCATCTAAAATATAGGCCATGTTTTTCTCCTGCAACGTCGCCTTCTCCTCCATGCCCGTCTTCCTCCCAACCATAATCCGTGAAATGGGCTACTCCGTCCTCTCCTCGCAAGCCCTCAGTGCCCCACCGTACCTCTTCTCCTTTCTCACCGTCCTCCTAACCGCCTTCCTCTCTGACCGCTCCCGTTCCCGTTCCCCGTACATCTGCTTCCATGCTCTCCTCGCCAGCATGGGGTACGCCCTAATCGCCATCGCTGGCCACTATAGGTGGCCCCTCGCCTGGCGCTACGGGGGGATCTACCTTGCTACCTCCGGGTTTTTTTCAGCCATAACAATCATCATCACTTGGACTATAAATAACCAAGACTCGGACTCTAGAAAGGGTACGGGGATGGCAATGTTGAATGTCATCGGGCAATGTGGTCCTCTCTTGGGGACGAGGTTATACCCAGATAAGGACGCGCCGTATTATGTGAGGGGTATGACTGTTTGTGCGGCGTTTATGTTTTTAGTGTTTTTGCTAAGTGCTATACTAAGAGTCTTGCTCAAGAGGGAGAATAGGAGGGTGGATACGGTGGGGAGACAGGGATACGGGGATCAGGAGGGGCTGGTGGGGAAGGAGATGTTGGGTAGGGAGCGGTTTAGGTTCATTCTGTGAGACTAAGATTGGGACGAGCTTGCCATTCTGTTTGAAACAGGGTGTATACTTTGCATGGAGAAGATGGCGGTAGACTGCTGGGCTCCGCACTTCTGGATTCAGGAATATTGCCATATTTCAAGAGCGCCATGGATGCATTAACGCACGAGGTACTACGTGTGGAAAAACACTGTTTTTATGCTGATGTTCGCGACCGAGTAGGAGAGCGCAACCGTATACAGGAATTGCAAATTAACTCTGCTTGAGGGCGTGGTCGAGCTGTCTGAGATAACTGTCACTGCCCCTCAAGCGCTGGTAATTCCCTTAACAGCCGCAACTTCCTCGTCCTTAGGTAGGATATCCGGAATCGGCCCAACAGGGGTTATGCTCTGTTTACAATTCACCACGTTAGTAATGAGGGTTCGGCTTTTAAAAATTTGGGATTGCACGTACATAGGGATTGATCTGGACATGGCTCTTCGTATAGTGCTTCTTAATGTGCTCAAACTGCGTCGTTTCGTGGAAGGCGGGCACATCCCAGTATAGTTTCCTCAACCAGCGGTGGATAGCCGGGTACCCACTGCGGATGTCGCGAAGGTTGGTCTTGAAGTGCTGAACGTAGACGACGTCGAAGCGGACGATAGTCGTGTAGAGACGGATGTCGGCCTCGGTAATGTTTGAGCCGAAGTAGTATGGCCCCGGGCTCGAGGCAAGGTGTTTCTCGACGCGGTCGAGGGAGGCGAAAAGCTGTATAACGTTTCTTTCGTAGGCCTCTTGTGTACTGTCCTTATGAGGTTAGTTTGGGAGAATACTTATAGTTATTCTTCGTAGACTTACGTTGCGAAGCCACTTTTGCTGTTGATGGGAGATAGTGTTAGCCCCCACCCCTATTTGCATGCATATCGGCGCAAAGTAACCCAAAAAAAACTTACTAAACACCGTTGTTGATATCGTTGTACGTCCACTCATTGGTAGCCTCGATTTCCTTCCTCAACGCTTCGGGGAACAAATCGACATTCTTATACTCCTCTGGCAGAAGGTCGTCAAATTCATAGTAGAACATCCGGATGATCTCACTACTCTCATTATTGACAATGTGCTTCGTCTTCGTGTCCCACAATGTTGGCACCGTAAAACGGCCATCATAATTGGGGTTAACGTGGAAGTATAGATCACGTAAATGCGATACGTCTTTGTTGTTTGGATCGGGGGTCACATTATCGCCCGGGACATTCTCCCCGGGGTTCGCGAAGCGCCAACCTTTGAAAATACAGTCAGAACCACGGCCTTCTTGGAGGTAGAAAAGAGAGTGGCAAAGATGGATTTGGCGTAAGTTGGACACTGGGAGCAGCTATTTGCTGGGAGTAAAGTCTTCACCTTTCGCTTGCATGTGCCAGTGCACGGCAGTAAAGCCAACTATGTCTTCAAGACCCTTCAACTTCCGAGTAATGAGTGTTCGGTGAGCTGATCTCTGGTGTCAGCAATTGACCCCTTCCAGCCAGTTTGGTTCAAGTGGGAGGGAAATGACAGTACGGACCCCACGGGCAGGCGTAAGACACGTAGAGATGGTATCGCCCCTTCTCAGGAGGAAATTCAGCTCCAGGCTTCTTCGAGATGAAATCTCGGAAGGTCGACTGCCCACGCTTGAACTCTCCAGTCTTATCGTCTGGTCTAACCCAGTCGGTAATTTTATTCGCAGTGCCGGACTATCGATTAGTTTTTCCAAGGCAGGAGTCAGCAAATAGCATCGGCATTGGGACAACTTGTTTTGGCAAGCATGAGAAGTATAAGGGAAAGAAATGTGGAAAGCAGTATTGATGGGACGCCATTGAGCAGAGACAGCCCCACCAACAACGCTTCGCCGATTGCAGAGTTGCGGTTCCGCAAGAGGGGAGCGGCGGCAGCAATGGCAAGGGCAGCAGTGGCATACCACCATCGAGGATTACTTACCATGCTTGCGGGTGTTCCAGAGGCGAATGTTCGAACGGGGGAGATGTGATTTGCCAATTGTCGAACTCGGAGGAAGAGGGCGCTCATATATCGTGTGGGAAGGGTATCGTGCGCAGTCACAGCAAAATAATGGCGGGGACATTGCGGGCATTTTATGGCGGGGCAGGCGCAAGGCACAAGTGGGATGGATGATGCTGGGTATACGCAATTGCCGGAAGCTGACATATTCATCGCCTATGCAGTGCGTTCAATGCTAGCAATGCTTGGCTCTGCTGACTTCATCCACCAGAAAATCCTTATTGATCTCCACATTCTCCATTTCAAACCGCTTACTAACAAACCCCGTTTATTTCGTGTCTAGGCTAGCTACATACCGAGAAAGTACCATCGTTTTACCTAATCGCTATCGTTTCAGTCCTCGTTATGACCCCAAGTCTCGGTTCTGTAAAGAAGCAAGTTGCGCGCTATGAATGCGTCTATGCCCGCCGTGTCTACGTATCCATCTTCATCATAACATAAGGAATTTCAACATCCTCTCCCGTCTGGTCCTCAGCAACAATCTCGAAGATAACGTTCATCTGATGGGTTGGAATAGGCTTCTTGCTAACGCTTGCAACTAAATCGCTCAATCTGCAATGATACGTCAGTACTTTCTCTCGACATTGTCCGTTCAGGTACACTTACTTCATGGGGTATCTATCCTTCAGCTTGCTCGGTGGATAGAAACTGGCATAGAGCAAGCTGACATCCGAGCTCAACATGGTGATGTCCAGCCCCTTCGATTCAAAGTATGCCAAAAATTCCTTTAGCGTGATATTCGGCACCTCGAAGCGGTCCCACAACTTGTCAATGGTAACTTCGCCTTCCTTGCTAAGGTACTTGCCCTTCGGGCTCGAGATTGGCTCACTGAATCCAAAGAACGGCAATGCGAGGTTGACGAAGCCATTCTTGTACTGTTCGAGGTCCTTCTTCCCATCAATAATCTTGTAGAGCTCCAAGACGACTAGTCCCGTGACAAGGGCTGTAGTGGTGGCAATAGCAGGGATAATCTTGCCGGCAATGAACTTGGTTTGATGCTTATCCGCTACAGGAATATTGTAATTCCCAGCTCGGAGGTTGCTGGCAGCAGTGATGAAGTCAACGTGATGATTCGCGTCATCGTCTTTCTCAAATTCCACAGGAGTTAACCTGAACCCTTCCAAGGACTGAGGATTTGGTAGTGCGGAAGTGATCTCACGGAGTTCGTTCGAATCATCAAAACCTGACCCTTGCTGGGCGTTTGGATCGGGATCGTTGTCGTCAGCTTGAATCTTAATCCCAGGGTTTGGCTTGAAGTCAGGGATGACCATATTGTCGAGGACTGACTTGTACTTATCCAACGAGAAGCCTTTGCTGCTGAGCCCATAGTTGAATGCATGTAGATTGGCCGCGGCAACGATGAAGTCAAGATGTGTCTTGTTACTAGCATCGAATCTCAGGGGAGTAGGGGCGCGCTTTGGCCCAGACCAGAAAGGAGTGCCCGAGTTAGTAGTCGAATCCTTGGGGAAGTTGTAGAGCAACTGCTGGATGGCGTTGTTATATTGCTTCTCAAACTGGTGCCGAGCCCAAATAATGCAATCCTCGAAGTTCTGAGGTTTCTCCGTGACAAGATAGTCCCGAATAGATTCAAGAGTCCCCTTCTCATTTCCACCACGCTTAAGCGTAGTTTCGATATAATTCGGCTGGGAAAGATAGAGGTTACAAGCCTCTGATGGCTCAACGAAGTATGATGCAAAGAGTGATCTAGCCCATGCGATGGTATGCTCGATCTTATTTGGAAAGCTCTTCAGCGTGCACATGGGGAAGGTTTTCTCTGGCGGATCTTGCGAACTAGAATAGGACTCGGTCAAGAATGGTAGAATAACCTGGGTGTTCCCCTTGGTCCCCAGAGTTCCGCTCTCAAGCAACGGCTTTCGGAAAAAGACGCAACGCCGATCAACATAAGTTCGGGCTTCGACATTGTCTAGCGCGTTTGTGACACCGTCAAGTTCTTCCCAGAAGTTCTCGTTGAAGACATGCTCCGTGTCCGCTCCTACTCGATCTCGGAGGGTGACGATCTTTCCTTTCAGGTTTGGATTCATGGCCTGAACAGCATGAGCTGCACAGTCACTCTTCAGTTCGCCAACATCGTTCGGCCTAAACAGGAACTGTCGGTTCAAGTTGCTCTTTTCAATGGAATCCATATCTGTGACACTAATCTTCCCTTTTGGTCCTGTTCCAAGTCCCATCATAGCCCAGTTCTTTAACATCTCACATCCTATCGCGCCTGCTCCCACGAGGAACTCGTTCACATTGGCAATTTTCTCCTGGAACTCTTTTCCGAAGACCGCAATTTGTCCATCGTAACGAGAATTCATAGGGGTGCAAAGCTCCTCGGAACGTTCTACGCTTGTTGGAAGAGATTCGAGAGAGTCGAAGTACAGCCACTGCACTATGGGCATGAACTTTCCAGATATCGACTTTAGTACTTCCTGAGCTGCTAAACCACCAAAAAAAGCTGCCATTGGAGAGAGATCACCGCGCGCTTGATAACTCAACTCCTGGATAAGTTTCTCATCCAACTCGACATTTTCTTCATGCTGCTCGGCCAACGATTTAGCAATCTCTAAAACCTCTTTTGCATCAGCGTCGTTGTGAGGTCTAGGAAACTCTCCACCGTGATGTTCAGCAAACGCATGCAATGCTTGGAAGCCGACGTGCAGTTGCTGTGGCCGATCAAATTTCGCATAGTCGGAGATCAGAAACTCGGGGTTCTTGAGCTGGGTTGCATAAGGCTCAAATTTGATAAACTTTGGCATTTTCACTTGAGTATATAACCCGCCGCTCTTGTACTGGCCCAGACCGGAGACATCGCCGATGGAGAAGGTGTACGGGCCTGTCCCTGAAATTAGTGTTTCCATCCATTTGCTTAGATAGTCATGGTGACCCACCCTTTACAGTGACTTTTCTCGGCTGGGCATTGTTAAGTTCATCCATCCCCACTATCTCAGTGAAAGTGACGTAGTCCCCGTCCTCGAGTCCATGCCTAGTTTCGTCGAGCGCTGATACCAGCCCCTCTGAGTCTATGGCGGCAACAATTCCACTATTTACACTCTCACCCGTCGTATCATTCACGGTGAAGTCCTTGCCGAAATCGGTGAATATAGATCCGAACAGACCGAAGGTATCCGCAATGACGAGGTAGATGCCATGTTGGTGACAATATTGGGAGATGGTGAGTTGATCCTTTAGTGGAGTGGACGTGAGCACTACAACTTGGAATCGGGATAACTGTTCTAGGTTGGATGTGATGTCTTTAGAATCAAGAACCGAAACTGGAACGTATGAATTGAGTTCTGCTACACGAGGAGCCGTGACAGCTGCGCGGGGTTTGCCGACGTCATCAGAATGGAGGAAAAACTGGGAGGAGAGGTCGGCGATCTTTGCGGGGGTTGGGTCGTAAAGTGTAAGGGATTTGACACCGGCGAGGGCAGTATTTTTGGCTAGAAATCAAAAGGAGTCAGTCTCCTCAGTCTAGCTTCTGACCTGCGTGGATGCCTAAACTGGAGCTTACCGATCTCTACTCCCAGGCCCTTCAGTCCAACAATGAGGACATTCGAAGAGCTCATGCGCTTCATAGCCTCATGGCCCAGGACGTACAGTTGACGGCTGTAAAGAGACTCATCGATCTCATGGTGGTGGTGCTGGTCTGGAGCTGTGTCTATCTGCATTTCGGAGTCCTGTTCACGTTTCATGTCAGTCTAGTCGCCGTGGTGCGTTCTCCGCCGTGCGCGCAACGTGTGGGATGTTACAAACAGTCTAGCAATCTCCTAGACTGTACTGCGAATGCTAGACTGCAGAAGACCGTTCACTTACTGCCATGGTTTTCTTATCGGGACGAAGAACGAGGCCCTCAGTAGAGGCCTTCCGTTTACCCAGCTTGACGGTCTCTTCTGGATTCAGTGAGGAGGGAATGATGGCGAGTTATAGAATTAAATACTGGGAAGTCGAAGGGGAGGCCGCACACGCTCTAGCGGCGGACAGCGATGGTGAGTGGACGGGGTGTTGACACAGCCTTAACTGTTTTGCAAGGATGCTCTCAGCGTGTAGCTTTATTAGTAGCAAGCCAGGCTCCCCTAGGCGTCAAGTATGTGTTGGTTGCCTGCACGAGCGTGGACGGTGAGTAGCCTAGAATCTACAAACAATAAATTTTTAATGGAGTGTTGGCAGAGCGTTTTTCTGAATAACTGAGAGGAACGGTCTGAAGGCGCAGCAGTGCAGCACTAAAGCACTGAGGCGTAGGCATACAGCGGCGCCGCAGCGAATGATGTAAGAAGCGGCCTGCATACCTACATAAATGGCTGCATAATGCATGCATAACATGGCACAGATTTATCCGCATCCCCCACCATGGTGATTGGTAACCACCAAGTATTCTGCGCTCCGTACTCGAGCAATCTTTTTTGGAACCCTCCCCATTCTCTGTTCCGGTACTTCGTACAGCCAGAAGAACAGCAGTCACAATGGCGCCGTCGTTGGAGGTGTCAGAACCAATAGACATGGACGCACCGCTAAGAGCGGCTCCCAAGCTCGTCGCTCCAGAACCAGGTAGTCCCGTCGTACATCCTGTATCTAGCACCGAACTCTGACTCCTACCGTGCTCAGAATATTGCCCCGGCCCTGAATCTCAACTCGCTGGCAAAGGCGACGCCTGCGCCGGCTGTCCCAATCAAAGCATCTGCGCCTCCGCCCCAAAAGGACCCGACCCTGACATTCACCTTATCACCACCCGTCTCGCCAACATCTCCCACAAGATCCTCATCCTCTCCGGTAAAGGCGGTGTCGGGAAATCCACATTCACCAGCATGCTCGGACACGCTTTCGCCGCGAATCCAGAGTCTCAAGTCGGCATCATGGATACGGACATCTGTGGGCCCAGTATACCGAAGATGATGGGCGTGGAAGCGGAGACTATTCACATCTCTAGCTCTGGATGGTCCCCGGTCTGGGTCAGCGATAATCTGGGGGTCATGAGTGTGCAATTCATGCTGCCGAATAGGGATGACGCTGTGATATGGCGCGGAGCGAAGAAGAATGGATTGATCAAGCAATTCCTCAAGGACGTCGAGTGGGGCGAACTGGACTTCCTCCTCGTTGACACGCCACCAGGGACATCGGATGAACACCTCAGTGTCAACAGTTTCCTGAAAGAGTCAGGGGTAGATGGCGCACTTCTAGTGACTACGCCGCAAGAGGTTGCCCTTCTTGACGTCCGGAAGGAGATTGATTTCTGCCGTAAGGCGGGGATTCAAATAATTGGACTAGTGGAAAATATGTCTGGGTTTGTGTGTCCGAATTGCAAACACGAGTCCCAGATCTTTAGGCCATCTACAGGAGGCGCAGCGCAGCTGGCCAAGGAGACGCGTATTCCTTACTTGGGCGCTGTACCCCTTGACCCGAGGATAGGCATGGCTTGTGACTTTGGCGAGAGCTTCTTCGACGCTTACCCTGACAGCTCGGCATGCAAGGCGTTACGGGACGTGGTTAAGAGGGTTGCGGAGGAGATAGGTATGGATCCAAACGATGTTCTAGGCGTACACGACAGCTAAGGAAAATCGGCGGGCTTGCATTCCCGTCCTCGGTATATATCTTGATATCTATACACAGTTTGTCAAGCATTTATAAGGTGCCAGGGATGGGGGTCATGGGAAATTCACGGCGTTTCTAGAGAGGTATGAGCAACAATAACTAGACCTACTTTCCTTATTCTTGGTGCCCTATGTGCTGCGGGTGTTCGGAATTTATTTGTTAAGGAGATTTGAATTGGAACCAAGACATCGGGGTGGGTGCAAAGGCATGATGAAAGCCTAAGAGCTCGGAACGAAGTTCAATGGTGTCTCCAGGATATGTAATCCGATTGGGAGGCCGTGAGCCCAGACTAGAGTCGAGGGTATATGTGTACGCATACGCACCCATAGGTCTAATGCGCATCTGGAAGGGCGAATCAGCTAGACATGCCGGAACAACACGAGAAAAATTGGGGCAGATGTTTGTATTACTACTGCTTGTAGGCATATGTGCTCAGAAACCCCGCTACATTATGGTTTCGCCGTTTAATGCCGAGAACAGAGAAACTCCTTGTAACGCCAACCCCTCAAGCATACACTGTGCATCAGGCATAGTCATGTCGTCAGGCGCATCGTAGCACTCATACTTCACCATTCCCACCCTTCTCCTCCCCAAAGTCCTCATCCATTATAACGCCAAAATCCAGTTTCATCAACAATCTATCTACACCGCCAAAGTCCCTCCCACCACCAGGCACATACCCCGCTTCCCCAAGCTCTGGCCTTTGACTCCTCCTCTCTCCATCCACCTCTCTTAGCCTCGCCACGACTTCTCTTAGATTCCTGGCAACCTCTAAGCAGCATTTGTCTAGCAGGATTTGCGCTTCTTGTTCTTCCCTCGAATAGTCATTCAGTGCATCGGCAACTCCCTCGTCATGTTCAAGGTCAAGACCTTGCTGTGCACGGTCTAAGCGGGACACAAGAGCAATAAGGTAGTCTGTTGAGAGGAGAAAGATGCGGAAAGTGGCAGTGAAAGGTCCCGATGTTAGAAGGAGCGAAGTGAGCAGATGGGCAAGGTAGAGCGCGTGAGCGCGCGAAAGAGACTCAGGATCATCTGTCGTCGGTGGGTCCGCCGACGATGCAGGGGTAGCCTGCCGACGACTAGTTGAATTTTTCGTCGTGGTAGTGCTGCTCCTCCATATGTCCTGCTTGTTCTCGTCGTTGTGGGCGACACCTTCGTCGCCATCAGCATCATGAAATGACGAGGTCCGCGAGAGCCATGTCCTAAAAGACTCCCAACAACTTTGCACCACTTCTCCTTGGAAATAGCCTCCTACCTCAGCTAGTAAGAAAGCAGCAGCTCCAGCAGTTGCCCACACCCGTCTCATCTTTCTACTCCTCTTGTTCGACCGCTCCCGTCTTTGTCGCATCTTGAGCTCTCCGGCTTTCGAGTTACTATAGGGAGGTCCCAATGGAGACTGATGTTCTCGCCGAAGAGGGGTAAGTTGCCAAAGGCTCGTAAGTCGGAGATGCGCCCGCCGAATTGACAAGAGATAGGCATGGATGGAAGAGTAAATTTCCAGGTCCTGCAGGCCAAGGAACAGGTCCAGCGGAGGAGGTATCCGAAGAGAAAGCGTCGTAGGGGTGGACAGAAGGAAGTCGCTGAAAGTAACGTCCTGGTTTATAGTAGGGTAGTGTGAGCTACTAGCTCGGCCAGACGTTGAGTTGCGTAGAGGTGTCGTTTTAGATAACGAAAGGTACATCAGGTCCCGCGCTAGGTCTAGATTCTCATCCACGGCATCCTCTTCCGCTTGAAAAGACGACAAAGCCGCCCATGTTCTAGCAAGGACAGCTGTCACTTCGCCCTCTTTGACGACTACAGATCCCAGCCCATCATGTTTCTGGTCTCGGCTTAGTTGTTCCGGGCGCCGCCACCGCAACCGGATGCGTTCGTCAGCCTCCGAGATGAGCGCAACAGCGAACTCCCCTCGGCCGAGAAGAAAAAACTCCCTTAGAAGTGATAGAATCTCTATGATTTTGGGGAGAGGGAGGAGTTGTTGAAGTGTGTTTTGCGAAAGGGAAAGTCGAATAGCAGCAATCGCGTTGGAGAGGCTCGATGGAGATATTGGAAACGAAAGAGAAGAGATGTGTTGAAGATGAGAAGGTAAGAGTGATAGAGCAGGCGAACTACCGGACACCGCCGCAGACGACGATAATTGACTTCCCCTAGCCCTGATATGGTTCAAAGATCTACCAATGAAGAGAATTGAAGAAGCTGTAGTCGCTGTAACGAACTTTGGGAACAAGGAGCTCTCTATAACAAACGCTGGAGCACCACGGGCTGAAGCCTCTGTGTCTTCCGGGAAATCGTAGATGAAGAAGTCTTCACAGCCGAAAGCAGGCAGTCGTCCATAAAGCACCCATGTCGACAATTGCCGTAGCCATGCCATCTCTGCCACTTTAATCAAGTCTAGGCAAGCTTCTGCTAGATCCGGATACCCAGTATGGGATTCTTCCCTTAGCCGATCGATTATGCCAGCTCCGGTAGATGGTTTACTCTTAGCGGGGCCGGCTTCTGTGGGCAACATGAATTGCACTATCTCCCAAAACCATTCCATCCTTCGAGTCCATTCGCCAAACTCCCCGACGACTCCTGCTAGAGGAACAATGCGATATCCACCAACGAGCCCTACATCTTCCTTGAGAATTCCTCTCTCAACCTCTAATATCTTCTGTTGGAATTTTGAAAGCTGTGCTGATACTAGAGCTGTGGACACAGCGCGGCACACCGTCGATGGATGTGTCGAAGATATTAGAGAAGTATGAGACTGTAGCGCCTGATGTAGCCTGCTCAGATGTCCAAGGGACGATAGAAGCTCTATTTCCGGAGGCGAGAGGACAGACGGCGTTTGGTCGGATTGTTGATACGCAGATTCGCTGGTGGAGGATTGGAGGAAAGGCGACGAATGGCCGGAGAGGGAGATGAGGAGCTCGTGAAGCATTGTGCGCGCTGTGCGCGTCGAGCTGACCTGTGTTTTCGACTATATCGTTCAGATTTTGGGCAGGTTACTTTTCTACGCAAACAAGAAAGATGGTAGAACATACTCTCTATCTTTCGGCTTCGCGGTAATATCTTGCAGCAGCAATATCAGGGTACCCAGAATTTCGTACCGACACATGAGGAGACAATGGGATTATCAATTCAGAGCTGTTCAATCAGCTAAGAAGAAATATTCATGGTCGTGAGATTGGCTACCCAAATATGCGGTGTGTATCTTCCAGCGCGTTAAAGTGGGCTGCAAGAGCGGCGACATCCACGTCCCGAAATAGAAGTAAGTCTTCTCCACGACACAAAACGTGCAGACCAACATCCTCACGACGACATTCCAATTTTTAGAATTACAAGCAACAACCAGTGAGAAACACGGGAAAGGCCACTAGATACCACAGAGGCTGTTTCGAATGCCCTCTAGATAAAATTGAGAAAAGGACAAAAATTTGAGATGCCGAGTTTGAGAATACGGAGTAGAATTGTGGAGTATGAAGGGCGAATTGGCCTCACCAAGTTACACATCAAGTATACTCTTTTGGCCATGTGATATTGAATTGTAATGACGATATAAACTTGCAAGTGGACAGGAAGCACACGCCAATGATAGCAACATAGCAAGTGCTGTTCGCAATTGAGAACTTCAAATCATGACAAGAACTGTAAACTTTTGCCAAAAGTTGAGGTGCTTTCTCGCAAAACCCTGTGATTATGTAAGCGAACCATGAATATTCGGGACATTCAGCACCCTGAAACCCCACAAGGGCACGAAAAACACATGGCCCGATAATACTCGCTGGGGAGGTTCTAGCGGTCAAAAAAAATGGAATTAAAGGGACTATCTGGCA